>JASKMD010000137.1:0-25000 GCA_030144725.1 Haematococcus lacustris | reverse complement strand
GGGTGGGGTGCTGATGCGGTGCTGCGGGCCTGCCGCAAGGTGGTGTGCAGGCCCAGGGGTACAGACCAGCTGCGGGGCAGGGTGGTGCTTGTGGATGAGCACCGCACCAGCCGGGTCAGCTCAGCAGTCAATGGCAAGCAGCCCTGTGAGGTGGAGCTGAACACACTCAGTGCCACAACACCCGCAGGCTGGAAGCCCCTAGCAGGGCAGGTGGAACCCCGCCTGGTGCGCCCAGCCTGGAGCCAGGAGCGTGGCCAGCCAGTGCGGGGCCTGGTGTGGTGCCCGGTAGTGGCCCCCCGCAAGCCCCCACAGGCCCCACGGAGCAGCCAGTCAGCCACACAGCCAGCAGCCTCAGAGCCAGGGCCCAGCACTCCCCCGCCAGCCAAGCGCAGCTAGCCGGCAGCTGAGCCCATTAAGGGCAAAGGCAAGGGCAAGGCTGCTTAAGCCAAGCCAGCTCCACAGCCAGGCAGGTGGCTGGACAGGGACTGCAATGCAGCGCTCAACATGCAGCGCATTGGGGAGAGCAGGTGGCAGCCACTGGAGTTGTCTTACTGGCCAGACCAGGGAGCGCTGCCAGCCAAGGGCAAGGAGTACCCTGGCCTGGGCTACAAGCGGCTGCGAGACAAGCCTCCCAAGGCCAAGGAGCAGCAGCAGCAGCAGCCTGCTGTGGCACAGTAATGTGTGCCCCCTTTGTTGAGCTGTCATCAGCTTACAATTAGTGCAAGCAGGTCATGCCAACTCTACACGATAGCCCTCGGGTCAGGCAATAATGTAGGTGGTAGGCTAAACACTCCACACAGCCCAATAACACTGTTTGAGTCGGGTCTAGTTAGTGGCTGCTAGTGGCTGCTAGTGGCTGCTAGTGGGTACTTCTGATCCGGCTCAAATGGAGGCCCTAGTGAGGGACAAGGGGGCTGGCTTAGGAAGGACAGGCACAGGACTGCTGCCAGGACGCACTGCTTCCTGCCCATGGTTATGCGTTTGTTGATGACCTGGCGCCGCTGACTAGCTACTTCCTCGTCACCCTGCCCCTCGTCATCATGAGCTTTCTGCCCGCTGCCACTGGCACCTACAGACACGGGAAAGCACAGCACATGCACAACAACTTGATGTATGGAATCGCAGTGTCGCGTGGTGCACACTGCGGTGCGTCGTCAGTCAGCTTCAGGGGGGCTAGCCTCTCGTCAAGCTTTGCGGCTTACCGGCTGCGGGGGGTGCGGGGGAAGCGGGGCGTTTGCGTTCCTTTTTCGGCGACATCACAGGGACTCAGCTATACAATCCAAGCGGAATGGCCGTGCTGGGGTGTGCACCAGGTCGCCATCCCACCGGAGTACTGGCAACCATGCACCGTGGGAAGGTGTGGCGAAAGTGAGGTGCAAAACAGGGACATATACTAGCAGCGTCAAGTACCATTTGTTTAAGGAATGTAGGGACAAGCAGATTGTTGAATAACAGAGTGTCAGGACAACCAACACCCTGACTGTACACCAGGTGTGTTAGCCATCATCATCGCCAGTTGCCCGGCCATGGTTAAACATGACAAGCATTGGCAGGCAGGAGATCATGTGCTCCTGGCCGTGTGTGGGAGAACTTGCAGTTAGCCTCTTCATGTCCCGATGCATCGGTATGAGGAGGTGCCACAGTGAGCTGCACCCCTCTCATGACCACGTAGCTCTAGCAAGCGGGTGACTGCTGAGCACCTCCTGCTGCCACCATGCATAACTAGGAGATGCTGTAACACAGAAGTGTGACACCCACTGCAACCCTAGGGGCAGGGTCACCCTTATGCTGGCCCCTACCTGGGGCAGACAGAGCAGTGCATTTGGCTGCTGCTGCTGCCGCCCCACCCTGCCCAGCTTGGTTCGCGTCTCAACCAGGCCCGCTCCTGCGCCCTGTGCTGCTGGCTGAGGGCGCGGGATGGTTGCCAGGGACGTTGTGCCTGCCGCTGTTGAGGTTGCTGCCTCCGCCGGCACTCGTGTGGCCCTCTCTCTCGCCGGGCCTGCGAGCACTGCCTGAGGGTGTGGCTGCTGCCCCACTGCTGGCACTGCGGGCCGCCAGCTGCTCTCGCTCCCGCTCTTTGAGCAGGCGCTGCAGAGCCTTCTTCTTGTTCAGGATCTCCGCGTACAGCCGGTCCCTGGTGGCAAGCAGAGGCAGGGGCCAGGCAGGCCAGGGGGCAGGGCCAGGGGCAGACCAGGCTAAGGTCCATGCCCCCATGCATTCCACCACACAGGGTCCCCTACCCGCATCATGGTGTACACACCATGCAACTCCCTACTTCCTCACATGACTAGCTGTGGTGCTTGTGCTGTGAACAGCCTCACACAACTTGGGGACATGGTGAATAGTGTTGAGGAGTGCTGAGGCGTGTAAAGGAGTGAGTGGTGGTGAGGGGTGCAACATTGTGTGGCCACAGGGCATAGCTCGTGCTGCTGCAGGGCCGTGCCCACGGCATGCAACCTGGATGTGTAAGGTGGCAACCTGTGAGCATGCAGGCAAGCAGAGTACAGGACCCTGAGCAGCAGCTACGGCATGGCGTCTGGCGGGTGTGACGCATTGCGCTGTTAGATGAGACAGCGCCCTTTCGAGGCTTGCCCTTTAGTGGATATAAGAAGGTATGAGCCTAGTGGCCCAGTACCGCACCGTCACCCTGGCCACCTGGGACGCGGTGTGGAAGGTGTACCTGGACCCAAAGTGGGCACGGCAGCGGCTGCGGCTGTACGGAGCCCAGGACCGGGCACTGGAGCAGTTCTTCAAGCAGGTGAGGGTGGGTGGGTGGGTGGTATGGAGGTTAAGGGACTGAGGTGGTAGGGGTAGGTAGGAAGTGAAAGAGGTAGGTTGGAAGTGAAAGAGGTGACTGTGCCATGCCTAACCTGGTGCCACCATGTCAGCCACCCTGTGTGTGCCTTGTGTGCATGGCTGCAGCTGGAGGAGGACATGGCGGAGGTGTCCATGGAGCGCCATGGGCGTGCCAAGCAGCTGGTGGTGTTCTTTGGCGCAGCGGGCATTGGCACTGGGGTGGGGTGGGGTGCTAATGCGGTGCTGCGTGCTTGCTGGAAGGTGGTGTGCAAGCCCAGGGGCACAGACCAGCTGAGGGGCAGGGTGGTGCTTGTGGATGAGCTCCGCACCACCCGGGTCAGCTCAGCAGTGAATGGCCAGCAGCCCTGTGAGAGCCAGCTGAACAAACGCAGGTCCACCAGGCCTGCAGACTGGAAGCCCCCAGCAGGGCAGGTGCACCACCGCCTAGTGCGCCCAGCCTGGAGCCAGCAGCGTGACCTGCCGGTGCAGGGCCTGATGTGGTGCCCGGTAGTGGCCCCCCGCAAGCCCCCACAGGCCCCATGCAGCAGCCAGGAAGCCACTCCGGCAGCAGCCTCAGAGCCAGGGCCCAGCACTCCCTCGCCAGCCAAGCGCAACAAGCGCACCAAGGCTGAGCAGGCAGCTGAGCCCACCCAGCCCACCAAGGCTGCCAAAGCCAAGCCAGCACCACAGCGAGGCAGGTGGCTGGACAGGGACTGCAATGCAGTGCTAAACATGCAGCGCATTGGGGAGAGAAGGTGACCTCCTAAGGCCAAGCAGCAGCAGCAGCAGCAGCAGCAGCCTGCTGCGGCACAGTAGTGTGTGGCCCCTCTCTTGAGTAGTCATCAGCTCACATCAGTGCATGTTTGTCATGCCAACTCTACATCATAGCCCTCCGGGGTCAGGCAATAGTGTAGGTGGTAGGCGACCGTGACCATGTGTATGCCATGGTTTTGCCATGTGTATGCCATGTGCCTTGGAACACCACACAGACAAAACACCGTTTTGTAGGGGTCCACACTGAGTGTTCCACTGCAATGAAAGCTCAAGGTTGAAGGCCAAGGTGCTGTTAGTTGAGACGGGAGCTATCAGCAGGCAGCCGGCAGGCGCACCTGTATTCCTGCACGGTGTACTTGGTGTTGTCGCTGATGGGCAGCAGGATGATCTTGGGGCAGACCAGCTCATCGCTGGAGTTGTGGAATTGGGCAACATAAGGGTGCCGCAGCGCCTGCTGGACTGACAGCCGCTTGTGGGGATTGAACACCAGGAGGTGCCTGCAAGCAAAAAAACATTCCACACAGATTGACAGTCTGTGTTTGGGTTGTGAAGGGCCTTGTATGTTGTGCATGCTTCCTACTAGCTGCTCAGGTTGGACGACGACAATGACACATCAGTCAGCCTCCTGGCATGCTGCCCTTTGTTGAATCCTTTGATCCCTTCAGACATGGCAAAAAGGCCAAACTGGAGACACCAAGCTGGAGAAAGGCCAAGCTGCCTGCTCCTTAGTGCCATCATCATGTTGACTTGACCGACCGTCACCCAGCATCACCTGAGGAGGTCAAGAGCCTCAGCTGATGCACTAGGGAAGATGTCCCCCAGGCGCTTGGGCATGCTCATGGAGCAGCTCTCCATCATGGTGCCAGCAAAGGGTGAGTCCACAGAGTCCACATCTTCAGGGCTGGGCTTGCCTGTCACCTGGAACCCGTAGCATGCATGCCAGACAGGGGTGTGCTACTGCTAGCATTCAAGCAAACCAGGGTCGTGTTGCTGATGTTCGGACTGGAAGAGAAGCACCCCCAGACCATCCTGCCCAAGTGGAGCTGAGTTGGACCTCCAGCAGGTCCATGTGTCACACAAAGCAGGTTACACCAGCATGGTGCATCATGTGCCGGCTACATATGGACTTATGCTGCCAACCTCTGCGGTGGGAGAGGTGTGATGTATGCATGTTCAGCTGTGTTGGCCTCGCCACCATCCTATGTCTCATACACTAACATCTGTCAGCTACAGCACCGCGGCCTTCCATTACAGTTCAAATGCCCAGTGGGTGCTGGACTAGGCTGAGTGCTGGGTTTGCCGTCTCCATGACCTGAGAACCCTAGACATCCTGGGAAGTGTGGCATCAGGCAGCAGCACCTGGTCACACCTCTAGGATGCGGTCCAGCTGGTTCATGGTGCTGGTGCCAGGGAAGATGGGCTTCCCCAGCAGCAGCTCGCCCAAGATGCAGCCTGCAATCCAGGGGGAAGCAGTTGTAAGGGTGGCAGGCAAGACAACCCACCCCAGGTGTCTTGTCCCCTCAAGACCATTGCACCCTCAGGGCTGACGCACACAGATCAACGCTGTCCCAGCTGAGGTAGTGGAGTGAGACACCTCAGCCCCTGTTCAGAACCACACCCACCCGCCCCTGCCAGCACCCTGCAGGAGGCAGTGCAAGACTTGTCTGCCCCATCAGTACAGCAGCAGCTAAAGCATGACAGCATGCCAGCACATCTTGCAAGGCTACATTCACTTGATTGCCTTCTCAGCACTCTCCGTTCTCTGCACTGCAGCCAGCTCTATGAGCAGGCTGTAGCTGGCATGTGTATAACGTGTGCATGCCATGAGCATGGGAACACCACATAGACAAAACACCGTTTTGTAGGGGTCCACACTGAGTGTTCCACTGCAATGAAGGCTCAAGGTTGAGGGCCAAGGTGCTGCTTGTGCTCAACTCCAGCTACACACCACCTTCTGACCCTGTCAGAAGCAGTGTGAGATATGCGTGCTCCTGGACACCCACGGATGATAAAAAATGCACATGCCATGGCCCAGGACATGCCACACAGATGCAGCATAGTGAGGAAGAGGTGGCTTGTTGGGATGTGTGGCAGCGCCCAGGCTCACCGCTAGACCACATGTCCACGCCATATGTGTACTTCGTGGATCCCAACAGAATCTCTGGGGCGCGGTACCTGCCAGCGCAGCCAGCACCCCAGCAGCAGGGGCAAGCACAACATGAGCCGTTCATTGGTCAGGCGGGCTCTGCTGCCTGCCTGGGGCTCACGCCAGGGGGCAGCAGCAGTCACTGCAGTGGCAGGCAGTCACAGTCTGCTGCTCACCACCGTGTGGCCACATAGTCTGTGAGGATGGGGTTGTTGTTGCCGTCAGCGTTCAGCTGTGAGACGGATCGAGCCAGGCCAAAGTCTGCCAGCTTGACTTGACAGTCGCTGTTCAGCAGCAAGTTGCTGGGCTGCGCACAGGTGCAAGCAGACAGCAAACAGGTGCAAGAAGCCAAGCAGACTTACCGGGCATGTTACTGCCAGCCAGCAAGACACAGCAAAGCCAGACACAGGAGGCAGGCAAGGGTGAGGCGCTGCAGGTAAGTTGCCAGCGAGACTTCCGCACCTTGATGTCTCTGTGAAGTAGCTCGCCGGTGTGCATGTACAGCAGCGCTTTGAACAGTTGGTACATGATGTACTGCTTGTGTACATCCTCCAAAATCTGAGCTCGAATGACTGCGTGCAGATCTGTCTCCATATACTCAAAGATGAGATACAAATCTTTATCATTCTCCGCTTTGAGCACGTTCACAAGCCTGCAGTGCAAGCAGTGCTGTATTGCTGAGATGGAAACTGTCCCAGGAAGCATGTGAAGTGGGTGGTCAGGGAGTGCCAAGGGCAGGGAGTGCCAGGGCCTGGAGTACAAGCTGCAGCGGTTACTTCCCAAGGCCCAGCAAGAGCAGTGGCTTCCAGCACAATAGTGACTACCATGCTTTAGCTATGTCAGCATTTGTGTGCATTTTGTCATGACATACTGGCTCCCACAGTTGATTGCTGCCCAAGGAAGCCCACGTGAGACCCTAGACAACCCACAGATGTGCCTGATTGCAGCAATGTGCTGGTCAGCCAGTCACACTCACCTGATGATGTTCTCATGCTGATTGAGCTCTTGAAGGAACATCACCTCACGAAAGGTTCGCTGCAGGCATGCAACTAATTATATATGTGCTTGCCGTCCCAACTTGGAGGGGACAGTGCTCCATCCGTGGCTGTCATCAAGTCTAGGTAATGCCGGCAGATTTGCAACGCATTCTGACCTGGGCATCTGTGGCATTCTGAAATGCATCAAATATCTTCTTTAGGGCGACTGTCTCTCTTGTTTTGCGGTCAACAGCTTTCCAAACCACTCCGTATGCCTGCAATTATACACGGCTAGGAGTGTCGAATGCGGCGCTGTACGGTCAGACATGCGCAGGGCCGTGCTCAATCGTTGACTCTTGCAGGCTGACACCTGGGTCGAACCTCATCTATATCCTTACCCCTTTGCCCAGCTTAGCCTGGATTTCGTATTTCTTGAGGATGTGCTTGTCAATCTCCTCCTCCGCGCTCGCCATGGGTGCGCCAGCGAAGCCTCAGGTTAGGCCTGTCGCGATTGTATACATGCCAATCAGAGCTGCGCAAGCAAGACAAAAACTTGAAATTATTTATGCACACCTTGTAGTAGCCGACCATCCCTCGTGCCCTGATCTTGCTGTGCACTGCACCAACACGCTTGTGTGCTGTTGGCTGCAGGTCAAGTGGGCCAGCCATCGGCTTCGCCCTGGCCGTAAGCCGGTCATTGCCTACGGCGATGCCCCCCTGGGCGCCTGGTGGCCGGGACCGGCAGTCGGTGCCCGTGTCAGAGATCCGAAAGGTGTACCAGCGCCACATCGAGGTGGTGCTGGTGGCCCAGTTTTGGACCACCGCGGTCAGCGCCCGCCACTGCCTGCCCGACACTTCGGACAGGCTGGTGCGGCCTGTGTGCAGCGATGCGACACAGGAGCAAGTTCGTTGTTTATTGAGGTGCTCCCCTGAACATTTTTGTATCATATCCGCGGACCGTGCCATGAATGTGGTGAGCATTTGGACAGAGCCCAGTCCGACATCCCGGCCCAACACTGTGTTGTGCACTGCCGCAAGCATCGCCACCCTTGCTCTGGCTGCAAATAGCTATGCAAGCGCCTACACGCAACGCGGTCCTAGTTCTGACCGTGAGTGTACGTGTACGGCTCTGCAGGCGCATCCGGCGGTGTGTGACCAGCTAGTACCAGCCCTGCGAGCTGTGCCGCTACCCTGGACGGCCTGCCCTTCTGGGAGATCACAGCTGCGCGGAAGAAGGCTGCCTGGGTGCAGCGACACCAGAAGCGGAAGGGTGCAGCGACACCAGAAGCGAAGAAGAACAACAAGATGATTGAGAGTATGCAGAGAGAACTTAGCCGAGTGACACAGACACCCGCCAGACTTGTTGACGAGAGCTAAACTAAAACAAAGAGCTCAGCTAACAGTCCGACCAATCGCTACATTACATGTCACATGCTACATGGCCCACAAAGGGTCCACCGAGAGCTAGGCCACTAGCAGGCAGCCAGGGAAGGGACTGAGCCGGGATGGAAACTCAGCACTCAATATACAGTTAGTGGCATGACCGGCTTCCGCTGACCACTTAGGGCAAGGCAGTCTTGTCAGGGAATGGCTGTGAGCGGGAGAGATTTTGCACCTTGATATGCCTCCCCCTACAGCCACAGGGCAGGCCAGGCAAGGTCGTGAGTGCAAGGCTGATGACTGCCACACCAGTCAGGTCAGCAATGCTGCTACCATCGGATGTCATACAGAATGAGCCTAAGACTGCACATTTCATTACGTTTCAAATGCATGCAGGCATGATGTGGGCGCCAAACCAGACCCATGTTTCATCATGGAGAACCCATAGCAAGCTGTGGTAGTTGGGGCGAAACCTCTTTACCAAAGACCCAAGACCCAGGCCCATCAGTCATGGCGCAAGACTAGAGTGTGCCCTGCCTCAGCTGTGTCAGCTTACATCAGTGCAGTGCGTCATGCCAGACTGGCCACACGTCTCTTGGGGTGTCAGGCAACAGTGCAGGGGTTGGGCAGTGTTTGGGCTGCGTCAATTTTTTAGGCTACTCACCAGGCTGTGTTCTGCTTCAGCCAGCCTCTGCCTCAGAGCCCCCACTTCCGCCTCAAGCCTGGTGGCACCAGCGTGGTCCTTGTCCCGCTGGGCAGCGGCCTGCGCTTCAGCCTGCTCAGCCTGCAACAACGAGTGAGGCCGCCATGTGCTCATCTCCATAATCGCCTTGGACCCTCATCCAGCTTTCCTTGCCCCTGGCTGACCCCGCCCAGCCTAGCTGCAGATGGGCCAGATGTGGATTAGGACCTGGCTGGGGCTTATTGACAGGCCACTACAGTAGATATCCTTCCACTTGCATGACAGCATGTTGGGTTTGAGAGGTTTCAGTGGGCATGTGCTCAAGACAGCCACTCAAGACAGCTTACGCGTGATATGAGGTCATTGAGGATGGGTGGGGTGGGCCCGCAGCTAGCCATGCTTGGCGGCTGCGAGACAAGCCTCCTAAGGCCCAGCAGCAGCAGCAGCAGCAGCAGCAGCAGCAGCAGCAGCAGCAGCAGCAGCAGCCTGCTGCGGCGCAGCAGTGTGTGGCCCCTCTCTTGATCTGTAGTCATCAGCTCACATCAGTGCATGTTTGTCATGCCAACTGTACATCATAGCCCTCCGGGGTCAGGCAATAGTGTAGGTGGCAGGCGACCATGACCATGTGTATGCCATGTCTTTGCCATGTGCCTGCCATGAGCATGGGAACACCACACAGACAAAACACCGTTTTGTAGTGGTCTACGATTTGTGTTCGACTGCAATGAAGGCTCCAGGTTGAGGGCCAGGGTGTTGTATGACACAGATGAAGGTGAAAGAATGACGCGGCTGAGGCCAAGCAGAGACAGCAAGGACAGTTTGGTGCAGATGACAAAGCTGGCTGGAGGGCCCCTCGCTGATGGCAAGGGAAGAAGCTGCAAGAGGGGCTGGAGCAGCTAAGGGTACATGCAGCTATGAGAGTGAGCACCCAAGACCCACGTCCAGCAGCCTGTAGCACAGTACATGTGCCATGTCTAAGCTGCTTACATAACAGCATGTACTTTATGCCAAAGAATAGTGCTCACCTTCAGATGGTAATGGGGTCATGTAGCTATGATGGCACCCTATGGCACAGCACATTATTCCCCTACTAATGGGTAGGGGCTGTGTTATCTGTAATCCGAACTGAGTGCCTGTGACCTACAGCCCGTACCAATACCTTAATTCCTACTTTGTCATCTGCATCAAACTGCCCTTGCTCTGCTTGGCCTCAGCATCCACCATATGACACAGCGCGGGCTGAATGGTAGGGGGTATGTGCTGGAGACAGCCACACCCCACCTGGGCGACGGCAAGGGCCCTGGCCTCGCTCTCTGCGTGCAGCTGCGCCTGCAGTTCCGTTGCCCACGCCTTGATGGTCCTGTCAGTAGCGCCAGCAGCCGCAGCCCCCTCCTGGGCAGCGCTGCTCACAGCCGCCACTGCATCATGCACTGCCGCGGTGCTGCCCTCCATGACCCGACTCAACTGGGCCTGCAGGCAGCACGCAGCCAGGAGGGCTTGGTTGTGCTGTGCTTTCAGGACATGTACCAAGACAGCTGTTGGTATGAACTACCATCCTCATGCAAGTCCTCCCCAGAGTTGTGGTCAGCAGCAAAGCACCCAGTTTCTTGCACGTTGATCACGTATGTCACATGCAAGCAGTTCACCAGCTAGCAGTGCCACAGTATGGGCCCACTCTGGCCCTACGCACCTGCTCTTGCTGCACCTGGCTCCTAAGCTTGGCAAGGCCTGCATCCAGGGCTGTGTGGGCGGCTGCAAGGCACTGCTGCTGCGCATCCTCCAGCCGCACTTGCTGCTCCTTCACCAGGCCACACACCTGCAGCAGCCAGGTCCAGGGCCAAACCTGAGCTGCTGATCATGTCTGCATGCACCCGAAAAATATGTAATGAACCTCATTTCCGCCTCACTGTACTCTGATGAAGGTTGAGGGCCAAGGTGATGTACCCTGATCATGTCTGTATTTGGGTACCCAGACCCTGTTTGTGTTTGGGTGTGTGAGCTCAGTTAGCCACATTGACTGATGTGTGGTGAGTAAGAAGGTGCCATGCAAAAACGTCACTGCCCACCTTGCTGAGCGCCCTGCCCTGATGGAATTGAACAGTATGGAAAACAAGGAAAGATTGTATTCCAATAGACATCACAACCAGCCGCAGCATCAGCCGCCAGTCTGGCCACCTAGACGAGGCCTCTCCTTCAGGTCCTTTTCAGCCTTTTGCAGTCAGGCCACCTAGACAAGGCCTCCAGCACCTCCAAGTCCAACATCGTACAGCCCCATTGTCCCTCACTAGGGCCTCCATTTGAGCCAGACCAGTAGTGCCCACTAGCAGCCACTGGTGGGAATAGTAGTGGGCAGTACTAGCCCGACTCAAAATGGTGTTAAGGGGCTGTGTGGAGTATACCTGATGCACATGGGGAGGCACACACTACTGTGCCGCAGCAGGCCGTTTGCATGGCCTCACCTCTTGCTGTAGATCGGCCAAGCTTTGCTGGGCTTGCGCCAGTTGTTGATGCATGGCTTGGCATGCTTCAGAGGCAGGGACCTTTTCTGCCTCTCTGCCAGCTTGAAAGGACGCCTCCTCAAGCTGCTGTAAGAACCTGGTCAAGATCTGCATATGTGGCAGCACCTCCCTCATCAGCCCAGCATGGGTGCCAGCAGGGTTGTTGCATTGCTAGTCATACAGTACCCCGGTTTCAAAAGTCACTAACCTGCTGTAGCGAGCGCAGTGTTACTTCTTCAAACACGCGGTCGTCATTGCGCTCGTCACGGCGATGCGCACTGCTTCTGTGAGCTTGCTGTCTCACTAGCTGTGTGGCACGGGCCTCGGAGCTCGGCCTAGCTCTGGCGTCACGGCGTAAAGACGGCGGTTGTGCACGACCCGGCCTGATCCCCGCTCGCTCTGCCTTGCTACGTATCCGACGGTGCTGTCGTCGTGCTGCACTGCGGCCGCTGCTGTCGCCCACGGTGCGTCGACTCGCATCCGACGCGTCATTGCCGCTGCTAAGCCGACTGTCAGCCTTGGGGTTTTCACGTCGCCCAATGCTCGAGCTGACGCTGGTGCCGCCGTCCTGGCTGTCCACGGCCGAGCTTTCTGACATCTGGGAGTCTGCCTGACGACGCCTGGCTGCTGTGCTTTGCTGCGCCTCGCCCTGCGCCTTGCTTCTCCTCCGCTCAGACACTGCACGCCTTGACTGCAGCCCCTGTAGTAGCCCCTGCTCCAAGTCTGGAGGCAGTGGCAGGTAGAGACAAAGACACGCCACCAGCAGAGAGGCACGCCGGTGCGTAGTGGCTTGCTGGGCAGCCAGGGCAGAGCATTTCCGGTCCAGGCGTTTGGAGGAAGCAATAGCATCGGTAAGGTTCGCTTGGAGGGTGACTAGTGACGCCTGTGAGCAGTGCAGGGGAGAGGGACGGCAGTCCTGACCTGGTACTGGCTCAAGCCCCCCTTGATCGGATGGTGACAAGCTGACACGGAGCCAGGTTTGCACATTGCCACCATCAGTCTCGTTCAGTTGCACAAGTGGATTTAGGCAGCAACTGACAGGCCTGCTGCAGTGCCGTGCAGTGGTGTAACAAACTACCTCCCATTGAAACGTTTGGTCACATGGTAAAAGCAGGGCGCCTGGCTCACAATGGGAGGCAGCCCGTCTCACCTGGAGCAATGCCACTGCCTCATCACCTGGCAGGGTGCCTGGTGGGGTCTGCTGCTGCTGCTGTTGACTGTGTGATGCAACCGCAGGCATCAGATCAGGCAGTGGCTGCATGGGGAGGTGTGCGGTAGCCGCTCTTGCAGGGCCACTGCCTGTGTCACCCTCAATAGCTTTCAGCGTAGACACGAGCTGCAGCAGCTGCTGGGCAGTTGCCTGCCTGCTGTGCTCCAGATCCAGCAGCTCTTGGTCAGCCGCTGAAAGCTGGGGCTCTGCATGGCTGCCTCCCGCCACCAGGTTGCTGAGCTGCAGGCAAAGACAGACGGACCGGACGGCATAAGGGCTGTCGCCAACACACAGCAACAGGGCACCAAGTCAGCACCCCTGCTTCACATTGGAGAGGCAAGAGCATGATGACAGCTGATTAACATTGCTACATGACAATGCTATGCACTGGCTTGCATGAGGCTGAGGCCGGGATCACTACATACGTGCAGTCACATAAAGAGAGGTGAGAGTCAGGACCGTTGCAACCCCTCACCTGTTGACGCATTGAGCGAAGGCCTTGCTCCATACCCAACACATACTGGGCACAGGCTGACTGCACAGCCCTCACCACCCCTGGTTGCATGACGGTCTGCTTCTCTCCGTGTGAGCCTTTGGAGGTGCTGACCGTATGAGGACTCAGTTGACCACCTGCCCGCATGCGGGACAGCTCACCGCGATATGCTGCCTGAGCCTGTATGGCAATAACACGCCACACACAAATCATGATAAGGTTGACATCACCTCATGCCCTTTGTCAGCCTGGCTGAGCCAACAAGGCTGAGGCTGATGACCTGAGACAAGCAGGCGGAGGGAAGCAGACAGGACAGCAGAGGGGCGGGGAGAAGGAGGGCTAGGTAGCCAAAGGACGCTATGAGGAGCAATAAGGGCAGCAGGGGGGCAGGAGGAGGAGATCAAGGGTCAGAGGTAGGTATGGGGAGTTAATGATGTCCATACGGAAAGATTCTCATCATAAGTGTGGATGATCAACGTGAAGGACAACAGGTGTCTGGCACAGGCAACCAGGTCATGGCAGCCGTGAGGCTCCCTGCTGCTCACTCACCTGAGCCCTGGTGAGCGCCAGCCAAGCCGGCAGCGCGTGCTGCAGCCCCTGCAGCTGCGCCCCTGCTGCCTTCACAGCTGCAACCACCGTCAGCGCTGCCTGTTGGGCTGCTTTGAGGTCCGCTTGCAACTGAGTAGCCGGGACTGCGGGTGGGGAGGGTGAAGGGTTGGAGGCTGGAGGCCCGGCTGCTGCGCCCTGAGAGGCAGGCCGGCTGCGGCTGCTGCTGCCCAGGGGAACCTGTTGGGCTGACAGGCCAGGGTAGGGGCACTCCAGAAGGGTCATCAGCTCCTAAGGCAGGGCGTAACACAGGCAGCACCAAGGGTTTAGACTAGGTCTATTGACCGCCCAGGTGGGAAGCAACCACAAGCACATGTGATTTGAAGAAGTGTAAATGCACCTCCACATGTTCTACACTCTACTGAAAACCAAGCACAGTTGATTACAAAGTCAGCCTGGTTGCTGGAAATGCTGGTCGTGTCCATTAGCATTTGCATTCGCATTTGCACCACAGATTCAACCCCGGTGCTGAGCAAACTGTCAAAATTCAGGCTCAGGCATCATGTGTATGCCATGTGCATGCCATGAGCATGGGAACACCACACAGACAACACCGTTTTGTAGTGATCCACAAATAGTGTTCGACTGCAATGAAGGCTCAAGATTGAGGGCCAAGGTGCTGTGACCCTCTCCCACCCCGGTGCCACGCAAACTGTCAAAATCCAGGGAGAGGGTCATAGCAGTGGTTCACACCTGCATCAGCATCAGGGCTGTGGAGGGACGGCCCGCCACCACCTCTTGCCTCAGGGATAGCAGGGATTGCCTCACCAGGGATAAAGCCTGGATGGGGCAGATCACAGAAGCACAGTTTCAAGGCATGGAGGGGCACTGCACGCAGTGGTCTAGTGTACCACCGCGGCCTACACTATGCTGGAGCTGCACAGCTCCCATTATGGAGCAGCGGCAGCAGCGGTGGCAGCAGCACTAGGATCAGGAGGTACATGATATGGCTGTACAGCTGATGCTGGGTCTACATAGCTAGGCAGACCACCCACCTCTAGTCCTCGACTGAGCTCCCAGTGGCACACCTCCAGCACTGCTTGACCAGCCAGCGCTGCCTGCACCTCACCCTGGGCTGCAGCAGCACGGCAGCACAGCAGCTAGTGCAATGCTAGGTCATGCACATCCTGCACTACACTGGAGACACAAAAAGACATTAGCTTGATGCAGCTTGACACAGATTGATGCAGCATAGGCCAGGCATAGGATCCAGGTCATCAAGGCAATGCCAACAGCCCAGGTAAGCTTTCCCAGGTAAGCTGCGCCGCTGCTTTCTGCTGTCGTAAGTCCAGTCACCAAAGCCTACTCATCCTGTACGTGAAATGATGTTAGTGAAACGGGACATCATCAGACCTACAGGAGAAGGAGCTGCCGTGACTCACCTTGTCCCAGCGCCCCCTCCAAGGCTGCGTCCATCTCCATGGGGCTGTCCCCACATGCAGGCTGAGCCCCCCCTGGCCCAGACCCTGCTGCCCTGCTGCCCGGCCTGCTGCTGGGGTCAGCAGTTGTGATGTGAGCCACAGCATCCCAGCAGAAGCCTGTTGGGTTTGGCAGGGCCATACTAGAATTCCTGGAGGCACTGGCACTGGTACTGGCAGGGTAGGCAGGGTGGTGGGCATCAGCCAGGAGGGCAGCCAGCATCGCATTCAGGTCTGATGGCTGGCTGCTGGTGGCAGGAGCTGTTGAGCCGTTTGCTGGGTTAGCGCCATGCTGCCACTGGGCGGCACCATTAGCCATGTGCATTGGAGGCTTGGGAAGGCTGGGCAGCAGCTGGGGGACCTGGAGGGGTGTGGCCATGACCTGCCTCAGCCGCTGCTTCAGCTCGCCCACCTGAAGAGCATGGACAACACAAGTGCAGACAGCTTCTAGTGAGCACCTGCTACCTATCTGCTTGGGCCCTGTGCCTGGCACCCTCCTGGCCCGGCACCTCCCTGACAGCCAGTGCAGGCCACTGACCTGGGCAAGGCTGGCCTGGGTGTGCTCTAGGCGGCTGTGCAGGGCAGCCACTGTGGCCTCCAGGTCCTCAGCTTTGCGCTGGGAGGCCTTTAGGGCAGAGTCCTTCTCTGCAACCAGGACCTGCAGCTCACCCTGCGAAAGACAGGGCCAAACCGCAGCGTGGCAGGACGCTTAGATAATTGCTTAGTAGTGCCAGTTGAGCAGAGAAGGGCAGGTGAGCAGCCACACTATCGGCCACTACTGATTCAAGGCTCAAGGTTGAGGGCCAAGGTACTGATTCAAGAGAATGGAAAAATGGACAAGAGGGTACATGAAGTATGGATGGGTCAGTTGAAGCCATGCAAGGCATATGCTGCCCTACTTGAGGCCAATGCTGGCTTTACAAAATGGCAGTGCAAGGCTTGGCTGCTGGCCTAGGAGCCTGACCTGGGAGCCTGTAAGGGCGGCCTGCATGGCCTTGCGCTCTGCATGAGCAGTGTTGGCTGCAGCGCGGGCCCTGTCCAGCTGGTCCTGCAGGCATCATGTAGAACAGGAGCGGCATCATGTAGGACAGAGGGGACAGGGCAGAGGTGGGCAGTTGCCACCAGGTCATGCATGCCATTGCCACAAGGGTTGTTGCAACCGAAGGTGCAGGGCGTGCCGCCCCATGCCCCAGGCTTCGCACCTCCTGCTCCCGCACAGTGCTAGTCAGGCGCAGCACCTCGTTGCGGGTTGCAGCCAACTGCTCCGCCACATGCGCAGCCTGGCTTCTGACTTCACTGGCAGCTTGCTCGCTGGCCAGCGTGGCCTCTTGGGCCTGAGGCGAGTTTGCATGTAGGACACATGCAGATGGATCAGGTCACCGATCATGAAAGGGACGATGCTGTCCAGCTGGCCACCTTCCCTCTGCCCTGGTATGTGGAGAGTCAGGGCAAGGTGCTCAGCCCCAGGCTCTCGCAGCATCCCGTCTCCTTCCCTCCCAGACCTAGACCCCTGCATGTCGAGCACAGGCCCACCAAGCCCCTGCTGCTTCCTGGCCGTGCTTCCCTCACCTGGCACTTCAGGGCCTTCAGCTCCCCCTCTCGCTGTGATGCCCAGCTGTGCTGTTGAGCTGCTGCAGCCCGTGCAGCTAGGCGGGCACTGCCCACCTCCTTGGACAATGCCTGAGTGGCAAGAAAAAGAGCAGTATCCTTGCAAGAGCTATGCTGCTCACGTCAAGAAACACGCGGAAGTTTCTTTGTTTGCTGCAGGCAATGAAGGCAATACTAAAGCAAGAGTAGGCAAGAGTAGGCAACCAGACAAGGCTGTGCCTGCCTGGTCCTTCCCATGCTATGACGCGCCCACTCCCTTACCTGCCACTGCTCTAGCGCCTGCTCCAGAATAGTGCAGCCTGCGCCAAGGGCTTGCTCAGCAGCAGCATCAAAGGCGGACTTGTTGCCCACATCCTCCCAATCACGCATGAGCCCACCCAGCTGCTCCTGGACCTGCAGCCCACCCCCAGTGGTGCGCAGTCGTCGCAGTCCCTCCCCTTCCCCTTCTACCACCACCCTGGCGCCTGGCCAGACAAGGACTTTGGCCGAGCACCCAGGTATCACACATCATATCTTGCATGATGAGCCATGGTTCACAGGGTCAGGTTGGTGCTGCCCAGCCTGCGCCCAGCCTGGAGCCAGCAGTGTGACTAGCCAGTGCTGTAACTCATCGTGTTTTGGTACAGCCCCCAGCCTTGCCAAAGACAAGCTAAGCAGGGGAGGGGCATCGAGCGCTTTCGCACCTTGCTTTCCTTCAACGCCTTCAGCACACCATGGTCATCAGCCGTGCTGCCCCCCTGCACACAGGCATTTAAACAACATTTCTGGTCAGCCACTCTGTTGGATGCCTTCACCTTAGCCGGCTATGCTCATGCCCAGGTTTGCAAGTCCTGTCGCAGCTGCACAAGAACATGGCCCATCGCTCAGCCGAGAACAGGGGCCTGCGCTGAATGCATTTCACGCCCAGCCTGGAGCCAGCAGCGTGACCTGCCGGTGAGGGGCCTGATGTGGTGCCCCGTAGTGGCCCCCCGCAAGCCCCCACAGGCCCCACGCAGTAGCCAGGCAGCCTCACAGGCAGCAGCCTCAGTGCCTGGGCCCAGCACTCCCTCTCAAGCCAAGCGCAGCAAGCGCACCAAGGCTGAGCAGGCAGCTGAGCCCACCCAGCCCACCAAGGCTGCCAAAGCCAAGCCAGCACCACAGCCAGGCAGGTGGCTGGACAGGGACTGCAATGCAGCGCTGAACATGCAGCGCATTGGGGAGAGCAGGTGGCGGCCGCTGGAGCTGTGCTGGTGGCCAGAGCAGGGGAAGCTGCCAGCCAAAGGCAAGGAGTACCCTGGCCTGGGCAACAAGCGACTGCGAGACAAGCCTCCTAAGGCCCAGCAGCAGCAGCAGCAGCAGCAGCAGCCTGCTGCAGCACTGTAGTGTGTGCCCCCCTTTGTTGAGCTGTCATCAGCTTACAACCAGTGCATGTTTGTCATGCCAACTCTACATCATAGCCCTCCGGGGTCAGGCAATAGTGTAGGTGGTAGGCGACCAAGACCATGTCTATGCCATGTGCATGCCATGTGCATGGGAACACCACACAGACAAAACACCGTTTTGTGGGGGTCCACACTGAGTGTTCCACTGCAATAAAGTCTCAAGATTGAGGGCCAAGGGCCATGCATTTCACTCACCGCATGCGCCACTGACGTGTCGGCAACCTGCCTCAGCAGCTTGGCCAGCAGGCGCCTGAGGCCCCCCCAATGTGCCCTCACCACGTACAAGCTGTGCTGCAGCTGGTTGTTGGCTGTGGACCGGGCGGCCAAATCGGCCTCCAAGCGATCCAGCCGGGCCTGCTGCAGCCGGGCAGCAGCCTTTTGCTCCATCCCAGCCACCCCACCGCCCGCAGCCAGCCGTTGCACCTGAGCTTCTAATTCCTGCGGCATGCAAGCAGGGGAACGAGTGCCTGCAGCACTAGCAGATGAAAGCGCAGGAGCAACAGCTTGTTGCACGGTAGTGTGTGCAGAGCTCCCAGCACTTGGGTGAGGTCACAGCCACAGCAACAGTTTTTGTGATCTGTATCACCCCTGCATCCCTGTTCTTCCCTAGCTCCTGCCTTGCAATTAGCTTGACATATGCTTCGCTGCCTCCCCACCTACCTACTCAATCATTCACCCACCTGGATGTGTGCTTGGTGTTTTTCATTGTCCAGACGCACGGCTGCCTCTCTGTCTGCCTGGCTTGCCATCTCCGCAGTGTGCCGTGCGCGCGTGCTGTCCAGCTCAGCACGAAGCAGCTCAGCATGCTGATGCGCCAACTGCGGCCACAGGAGCCAGGTGGAGAGGTGGAGTAATTGAGAGGTTGAAAGCGCTGTAAGCACAGCGAGGACCACCGTGGGGCACAGCATGCAGGTGGGTTTCACCTGACCTTACTAGCAGTTGCATCTGCCGCTCCCGCATCAGCACGCTGCTTCTGAGCATCCAGAGACAGCTGCAGAGCTCTCAGCTCCCTGGCCTGGGCCTCCACCTGTGCCCGACAGCAGGAGGTTCTTGATGTGGTTGTTGGCATAACTGCTCTGCTGCTGCTGCTATGACCCATCCCATATGGAAGCTGCCAGTCAAGGGCAAGGAGTACCCTGGCCTGGGCAACAAGCCGCTGCGAGACAAGTCTCCTAAGGCCCAGCAGCAGCAGCAGCCTGCTGCGGCACAGTAGGTATGTGCCCCCTATCTTGGGCTGTCATCAGCTCACATCAGTGCATGTTTGTCATGCCAACTCTACATCATAGCCCTCGTGGTCAGGCAATAGTGTAGGTGGTAGGCGACCAAGACCATGTGTATGCCATGACTTTGCCATGTGCATGTCATGAGCATGGGAACACCACACAGACAAAACACCGTTTTGTAGTGGTCCACAAGTAGTGTTCCACTGCAATGAAGGCTCAAGGTTGAGGGCCAAGGTGCTGCTATGGCCCATCAGACGGTGCTCAGGGTGCTGCTGCTGCCAGCACCTCGTCAGTCTTGGCTTTGAGCTTGGCGCTGAGTTTGGCACGTAGGCGCGCTCGGTGCGCTCTCTCCTCTTCAAATGCCTCCTGCACCAGAGTGTCCAGGCCAGCACACCAGACACGCATGCGTGGGCTGTGTAAGCATAGCGCTTGATGAGCTGTCTTGACTGCTGGGTGAGCTGCGTGTAGATGCTCGCTTTGATTTTCTGTGGATCACATCAAATCAAGCCAGGTCAGGCCAGGTTTGGTCAGGTCAAAACAGTTCAGGCCAGGTCCCATGCCGTGTAATGTGTGTTGCAAGCCATTACCTGGATGAGCTGGAACTGCTCCTGCAACACTGCCCGCTCCTGGGCCACCGCCCTCAGCTGAGCCTCAGCTTGCTGCAGCGCCATGCCCTGGGCCTGGTCTCGAGCCACATCGCGCTCAATCTGCTGCGCAGCAGCCAAGATGTTGGGGGGCTGCTGGGCCAACAGCTCGGCCAGCAGCGTGGAGCCAGTCTTGCTGCTCAGCCCTGTGACGCCTGGCAGGCTGGGTGTAGGGTGAGGCAGCAGAGCGGGGTGTAAGGTGCTGGCAGCGGCAGGGCCAGCTGCAGCTCGACCCGGAGGAGAGGACAGGGCTTTGACAGTGAGAGACGTGCACCGCCTGAGTAGCATGGCAGCACATACCAGGTGCATCACACTGTGTTGTCAGGCATGTGTTCGGGGAGGGTTTGGCACACCTGCTTAGCTCTTGGTGTCGCTTCTCAGCCTTGACCAGGAGCTTCTCTCGCTCCCTTAGGTGCTTCTCTAGGTGGCGGACCTGCTTGGCCTGCTCAATGCCTTGCGTCTCCAGCTCCAGCACCCGGCTACGCAGCTTGCGCAGCTGCTGGCTGTCAGCCTCTGATGCCTGTGGTGGGGTCAGCCACAGCCGGCACACACATCACGAAAGGAGAAGCCTGCTGACCATGCATGCAGGGTCAATTGGGTCAGGCAGTAATGTAGGTGATAGGCACCCCTGCCATGTGTATGGGATGCACTCCATACAGGCAAAACAGCAGCAGGGTATAACGACCAAGCGGCCTCCAATGTGCAGTCATGGTGCTGCTCACTTTGTTAGGCTAGCGTCATCGAATGGCTTGCACCTCTAGAACTGTTTGCGGTCTTAACATCTTTTTCGACAGCCCATGCCCAACAGGTGAGGGCTGTGCAACAAGCCTGCCCTGCCACGCAGCGTGCGCATGTGCTTGTGGTGGACAAAACTTGTTCTGTGCAGTGCAGCTCATGGAGACCCCACAGGACAATGACTGTGCCGCATGGTTCAAATTATGTGAAGAGCAGGGATATGTTTAGGAGGTAGCCTCAACTTCTCTAGAGCTGGAGGCGACTGTGTCAATGTCGCTGCTGACGCCTGCAGGGAGTCCAAGGTAGCCTTCAAGGTGGCGCGCTCATCCTCCCACACAGCCTGCTGATCCTGCAGGCCATCAAGCCAGGGAAGACAGGACAGGGAAGGGCAGGTGACTGCCGCCCTATGCGCACTGGGGAGAGCATGACCGCTAAATGACCAGCCTCGCAAGGTCCAGCAGCAGGAGCAGCGGGCATGGGAGGAGCAGAGGCCGGGTGCAGCTCAGACACGGCGGCAGCTGAGCTATGCCCCTAATCATCATAGTGCTATGCACTGCACTCGTCACTTGTTTGTGCTTGGCGGGCAGCCCCTTGGTGCCCATGAACTTGCCCTGTGGCTCGAGCCGCTGCCACAGGGCGCTGCTAGGAAGGAGGAAGGAGGAGCCAGGGTTGCATTCCCTGGGGCTGACCACCCACAAGCGGCTGGCACAATGGCAGCTTATGTTCCTGCATGGCGTTGTGTACGGGATGCCTCAAACCTTACGCATGAGCACAACAGGCCCACGGCAATACAGCCAGGCAGCACAATGAGGATAGCACGCATTGCCTGCTTAGAGGCGTATCAAGAGACTGGCCGGCAGTGAGCCAGCTTGACGAGAGGAGGAGGAGTTTCAACATAGCCAGGCTGCATCCCCTAACCATCACTTGACAAGGCATGAGATACATCTCATCGACATCATCGAGGCTAAGGCATAGGGCCAAGACAAAAGGCCAAGGCATAAGGTCTAGGCGCAAGGGCAAGGCACCAGGGCAAGGCAGGCAGATCAGTAAGGCCACAGTGGGCAGGAGCTTTCCAAGAGGGAGCACAATACATGTCAGATATATGATATGAGGCAGATACAGGGCTGCCATGCACAATACATGATATGAGGCAGGTACACCAAGACATGACAGGTTAAACCTAGCTAGGCAGGTGACTAGGTTTGACCTGTCATGTCTTATTGTATACATGATGATACACATTGACTTCTAGCCCTGAGCCCCCATCCTGAGCGCCACCACCCTGCTGCATTCCCACCAATCTCTCCCCATCTTGCCTGCTCCAACGGCACGCTCACCTCTGCCATGGCCTGCTTAGCCCTGAGAAGTTGGTGGAGAGACTGGATTGACGCTTCCTTTGCTTCCAGGACAGAGGAAAGGTAGGAATTCTTCTCTGTGAGTTCGTTGACTCTGTATGCAAATAAGAAGCAGTGGTAGTACATGAAAGACGTTTGCACGGGTGTGCATGGATGCTTGGTATGTCTTGGTTACATGGTAGTGGTTGTTGGACGACCAAGGGTGTTGCACAGACCTGTGAACTAGCTCTTGTTGAGTGCTGCTAAGCTGGGACTGGGCCAACCCGCATGTTCTGTCCAGCAGTGCCTTGGCTCCTAATGCCTCATTAAGCTCCATGTTTAGCAACTGTGTCTCTGATTCTGATTTCGCTAAACGCTGTTCTAGCAAAGATGTGCGGAGCGCCTCTCGTTCCAGCTCGTCCCTAGCAGAGGCCAGGTCTGCCTGGACGTTAAGCAAGCTTCGTTCAAGGTGTTCGCTGCGCGTAGTAATACGCGCCATGTTTGCGTCTTTCTCTGCAAGCCGGTGATTGACTGAGTGCAGCCTGGACAGCATGTCGTCGAACACGTCGCTACTTGCCATCGCGGCTAGGCGAGTACGCTACTCGCAAGCTAAAACAGACCAGCTGTTGTTTTGCGCTTTCATGCCACATGTGTGCATGTCCGGATTGAACACGTCCCGGTGGACGGAAGCAACCTGCTACAAAGGCCAGCGGATGGAGCCTGGAGCTCAGCGCAATACTAATGATAGCCAAAAGTAATCTGCCGTACTGACTACTTAACTGTCAGCTTCAGGGAATGGAAAGCTTGCTTCACTGTAACTCCTCTGCTGGGGTCAGGTCAGGCGCCCCCAACATGGGGTTGGTAATATGCATGCGATTACTCCCTCAATACTGCACCGTTTTCGATAGCGTTTATCACATTGGCATTGGCGGTTTAGCCCGCGTTATCTGACCATCAGCGCTAGCCATTGGAGTCTTTGCTCGCGTACTGCCACATGTGCCCGCGAACAAATCACATCGGCAAGACGGGTCTCCTTGGCACGGTGAGCCACATCGCTGTGACCCCATCTACCTAGCGTAGTGAGCTGGTTGTGCACAATTGGAATGTCCGGCTGACACCCAACGCGATGCCTGCCGGGCGTGCAGGGCGCCTAGACGGGGTGAATGAAACATATATTCTTACTCGCTTCCGCCGAATACACCATTTGGGTCGGCGCACACTAAGGTATCACCGGGTTACACCCCCCCTCCTCCACTGTGTCCTCCACTGTGTTGCACCCGCTGCACCCACAGGAAAATGGCTACGAAATGTTTGTTCTTGCCTCATTGGCGCATTTATTGAAACAAACCGCACAACAAACAGGCCAGGCCTCGTTCAAAGTTACATCATGTTCAGCGTAGAGCAGCCTCAGCGACGCGGGCGGTCGTAGCGATGACTGCATGCTCCGCAACGGCTCAAATTTAAATCACTAACTTTGACGCCTTGCTGTGCACGGCCTACCCAGTGTATAATTATATAAAGTGGGTGAAAGGTAGCTGGCTGGGTTAGCTACATTGTGAATCACCTAGCATAATATTTGGCGCAGTGAGTGCAAAGTTACAGCCGTCCTACTACCAGGGGTAGGTTTTCTGTTAGTTGGGGGCGCCCGAGGTCAGGAACTTACATCTTACACTACTTGCCTTCACAGCCAGCTGATGAATGACCAGCCCCGCATACCTTGCCAGACGAACAAAACAGCCCCGCATACCTTTCCAGACAAACAAAACTCATCCAAGATACAAAAAAAGGAACAACTTGTTTGACTATGGGTAATCTCACTCAGCTACTCCAACCAAGTTTAACGCATCCCCGGTCGCACCCTTGATGACTACAAATCCCACCCCCGTGGCACGTTCCGTTCCCTGAACACATCACAACTAACAGCTAGGATGTCACAGTGTTGATGTGCGGTCAGGCCTGGCCCGATACAGTGTAAGATACAGAAATACAGAAATGTATCCCTGTATTAGTGACCGAAGGCATTCCCAGCACAGAACAAGAAAAGACAAGCAAAGCAGCAAGCAAACTTGCAGTAAGCAAAGACAGTTATCCCAAGTGTGCACTAATCCTTAGACGCTTTGGCAGGGCTAGCTTGCTAAGCTGGGCCAACCCTATCCTGCAAGAGACTTGGCTAGGCAGGGATGGACTGGGCTAGGCTAAAGAAAAGAAAAGAGATTCATCAATACAATCAGTTGGTATGTATCTTACATCCCCGCGGCCCCGTATCATACAGGAATTCATGTTTGACAAAGTGCTTGACAATGCCATAAGCAAGAGTCTGGATGTGTCACTGAGACTGCTCATGTGCATCCCTGCTGCAATGCTGACCTGACCTAAGCCTATGATTTCCTTGGCTGTACCAGATCTTAGCTCGACAGGATTGACACCAGGGATGGGGCGGGGCAACAACATGGAGTATAGTGTGTGTCATACCAGGAAGGCCGCATTGGTGTGTGGTCCCCCCTCTCACCTGCCCATTATGAGGTGGCTCGAACTAGGATACTCCTTGCCTAAGGCCGGTGCCGCTGCTCTGCATGGGCATTGGGCGCTATGGGGCCTCCCCAGCCCGTTGGATGTCAAGGGCTGCGTTGCAGTCCCAGTCCACCCACCTGCCAAGATCCCAAGGGGTGGCGTGACTCACCCGGGGGCACCGCATGCGGATCAGATTTGCTGTCACCACCTGTGTGAAGTGCAGACAGCTTCTAGTGAACACTTGCAACCTAGCGAATGGCAATCGTAAGTCCAATTGTAAGTCCAGCGATGTCAGTCCATCGTAAGTCGTGAGAGAGAGAGTCGTGAGAGTGGAGACAGTCGCGAAGTGCCGTCTACTACAAAGCGCGATGAAGGGCAAGAAGTGCAAGGGCGCACAGGAAGAGGTTACTTCAAGGTGGAAGTGACAAGGGTAGGATGGGGAGGGGCAGGGCCAGGGGCTGATGACTGCCCGACATGTGACCTGCTAGGTGCCCATGTCCCAAATCCTTTCAAGGATGGCATGCACATCGTGTGCCTTGTGTGC
>JASKMD010000018.1:7088831-7151099 GCA_030144725.1 Haematococcus lacustris | reverse complement strand
GGCTGCTGTGTCTCCAGTAAGCTTCTCAATTCTGCAGGCCATGAACCAGTCCCTGCTGTCCTTCTCTTGCAACTTGCCTTCATTTCTATTCCCTGTTGCACTACAATGGTATCAGCCTACCTTGCTATACTCACCCTAGGTCACGGAGTCTGTGTGCAGACCCTGAAACAGCCGAGCTCCAGGCTGGCATCCTCCGAGTATGTAACCTTCAATGAGCATTTACAGAACACTGAAGCGCTAAAGCCGTTGGATGCTGGGTTTGCTGGCAATCGCACTGAGGCATGTCCAACCTAGTCAATTGATGCTCTATTGACCACACTAATGCCCAACCCAACTATTCATCTTTGGGTACGTGTGCCTGCAGCCATGCAGCTCTGAGTATACTAGGATAGAGTCCCACCTCGGTAGCAGTGGGCATATGGTCCACATGCCCCAGCCTGAGGCTGCCAGCTCTACCTGCCAGCCTGAGTGCCTGCAAGAAGCATCGTTTGGGGAGACTTGTATCCCTGGCAGCAGCAGCCCAAGCTCTGGACCATTGTATGAGGGCCTTGGCTGTGATGACTGCAAGGACTCGTCCCAGGACGAGGTATGTGCTGCTCTTGCATTAGATAGGGCTGCACTGGCTTGCTGGTGACAGCATCACCGAGCCAGAACTTCGCGGCCTTTTGCTGAACGCAGGTACGCAGCTTGTTGCGGGTTCCTGCCGCAGCGAAGGTCGCACCACCAGCTGTGCGGTGCGTACGGGCCATGCCGGGGTGAGGGCCTCAGCAGCTGCCTACGGTAATCATCCGCACTAGCTGCAGGCCGCTGAGTCTTCATGAAAACATCCTGCTGGGTGGCGTCTCAGCTGCCATTGCTGGCACAGTGGTGGGTGGGCAGCGCCAACAAGACCGTGTCCAGCCAGCCAGTCATCAAGCCTGCAGCCTTAACTCATGATTTGCACACTGTCCTGTGACGTTGTAGACATTTCCAATGGACACCATTAAAGCACGCCTCATGAATGGACAAGGCAGCACGATTGCAGGAACACTGCGTGATATTGTGAAAACTCAGGTAAGCTGCAACAAAGGATGCTCGTGGTTAGCAATGGCAGCACCAACAGCTGGCCACAGCATGTGTGGGCACACTGCGTGGGCACAGGGTCCCGCGGCGCTGTACAGAGGCCTCCCAGCTCAACTCGTCGGCATCATGCCAGAGAAAGCCCTGAAGCTGACATTGTGGGTGGTGCACTGTGGTGTCAGGCTGCCCCATGTGCATAGGCAGGTTAGTCATAGCATGCTGGGCCTGCATACCTCATGCATGTGGTGCTGTCTTGCATGTGCAGGTACAATAGTCTGAGGCGATGCATGATGTGGGATGGTGCAAAGGTGCCACTGACAGGGGAGGCCTTGGCTGGCGCCATGACTGCCTGTGTACAGGTCATTGTGACTCAGCCATACGAGGTGAAAATGGCTGTACTGTCATGCACAGCCTTCACTGCACCCCTTGATGTTTTGCCTCGACCACACAGCGCTGTACTGTGACTCACCCTCGCCAATCCTTACCCATCGCTGCTACATCATGATCTATGGTGGCTGTACAAGCTGCCCAACCACCTGCCCGTCAGCGGTGGTGCCATCTGCCTGCATCCCATCTCCCTCATGCGACAGTGCCCTATCTGGCGCTGGTTGCAGATCGTGAAGTTACGGCAGCAGACAGCGGCAGGGCAGAGCCTTGGGGCAACCATCAAGGAACTGGGCGTATCGGGCCTAGCGCGAGGGTCCAGCGCCACACTGCTGAGGGATGTGCCGTTCAATGCCCTGTACTTCTCAACGTGAGCGTCTTGAGGCCCACACCAGCTTCCTTGCATTCAGCTCTTTGATGCCTGGTGCCATCGCCACCAGACAGGATATGAACGCAGCCTGACTATCTACTCTGGGCCAACCCCTGGCACTGCAGCACGCCATGCAAGTCAGTTGCTGACATGACATGCGCTGCAGGTACGCTGGGCTCAAGGGTTGGATTCACAACCATATGGATGCTCCTGATCAGCCCCTCATCAGCCCATTTGGCCTCTTGGCTGCTGGCCTGGGAGCAGGGCTACTAGCAGGGGCAGTGACCACCCCAGCAGGTAAGCATCGCCCACTCAGCAAATGTACTGCACGCCAGGATGCAAGCGCTGTGCAAGCTCGACGATATTGATGTTGCCATTCTGATGTGCAGATGTCATCAAGACACGCATGCAGGCTGACAAAACAGGGCGATACAAGGGACTGTTGGTGCGTGCGCATGCCAAGGCTGCTCGCTTTTTACTACATGTTTCGATGCTCGCCATGTTTTGTGCTTTGAACCTCTTGCATTGATGACATGGCTCTATATTGGTATGTGTGCTCCTGAACAGGACTGCATTAACCAGATGTGGGCCGAAGGTGGCTCAGCTGCCTTCTTGCGGGGCCTGGGGCCTCGTGTGGCGCTCATACCCCCCATGTTTGGTGCGTGAATACACACCGAGCATGCCTGACTCACCTTGGCATGGTCATGACTTAGGACCATGCATGCTGTCGTTCCTTTGCAGCCATAACCATGACATGCTTCGAGACATTCCAGCGCGCCTGGTTCCCTCAGACCGTACCAGCACCTGCTGAGACCAACTCAGGGTAAGACGGGAATAGCTTGGCAATAGGCCATTGCAACAGCTGTACAGTGCTACGGGCCATGGTGTTCCGTCGGCTGTTTGTCAAAGTGTGGTGTCCTGCTGAGCTGCAGGCATCAACCCTCACACAACACTTTGGCAGCAGTGATGCGCAACAAGCTCTTGGCAGCCCCTACCCTGGCAACAGCAAGCAAGACAGCGAGCTTTGCAGCAGCAGCTGCACCCAGCGCCCCAGCCTAAACCCTGGGATCACAGCACTGCAGTAGGCATTGCTTTCTAATGTCAAAGGCCCAGGATGGCCTAGCTTGCAGCTGCACGTCACCACAACAGGTCTGCCACATGTTCATGGTATAACACCTTCATCATCAGTATCAGAATTGACTATAACCCACTTGTTTACCACATCACTGAATCCTAGCAGCTGCTGTACGTTTTCCCAGCTCTAGCTCTTCTTCTTTGTCAGTCTGTCACTTGGCCTGCAGCTGGCTTGCGTTGGCTTCAGTGCCTCCTTTTATCATCTTATCCTGGAGACTCAAGCAAGGAAGGCTTGGCCCTTGCACGGTGGCATGGCATGCTGACCTAGACCTGAGAGACAGATGCCTGGCTGCGTCAACTGCAATCTCCAGCACCCTGCCCAAAGGTTGGGCTCCAACTCTCTTAGCAAGAGGAGTCTGTCAATTAAATTATGTTCGATGGTGTGCTCAATGGTCTTGTAAGGGAACGGGCCACTGGTGTGTGGTCATCAAGGGTATGACCAAAGATGCCTACATTTGTATGAGGCTGAGTATGTGGCTGTGGCTGAGTACATTTACCCACAAGCTCACAACACCTTGTTCCGTGTTGAATTGGATAGTGGCATGTAAGCACTTAGCCAGGGAGGCGAGCCCTGCTGGGCCAGCAGGCCACTCCAGGCTCTCACACAGCCTCCCATGCGCACCCTTCCCCTCCCTCCTGGCAGGCTGTTGACGGGTGACTGGCTGAGCACAAAACACCTTGGCGACCAGGCTTTTGTGCCGGCCTTGGTGTCGCAGCTGGCCCTGTGGCCCCGCCCTCTGCTCCACAAGCCTAGACGGCACACCTCTATGGCGGCCAGCCGGGCAGTTTGGCAAGCAGGGCGCACAGAGCCACGGAGGCGGGCCTGGGACACTCACCACGCTCACGCGGTAGCAGCGGGAGCAGCAGCGGCTCCAGGGGCCTCAGTGGAGCCACCAGCCTTCTTGCCAGACTGCCCTGGGCAGCCAGGAGCCAGGGGTAGTGACAGGCGGCCTGGGGTACGAGTAGGGGTACGGGTGGGGCCAGGCTGTGTGGCGGACAGCTGTGCAGCACCTCCGCCGCACCACCCAGCCTCCTTCTCGTCCTCCTCGTCCCCTTACCGCACGTCCCCTTTGGCTTACTCCTTCACATGCTGCCCGGCTGGACAGAACGGTACACACAGCTTTCGCCTGGCCCCCAGCGGTGCCCTTTGCCCTGGTTTGCCCCGCCTGGACCTGCCTGCCCGCCATGCTGGTTGCTGCCATGTGAAGTGTGTTGTGCGCCTCATCAGTGGCTGGCACAGCACCAGCGCATGCGGTGCCTTGACCCTGACGACATGTGGTCGCACATGTCGTAGTGCTTGGCAGCTGCCAGCAACGGCTCTTGAATCGCTGGCCGGGTCAGGGGATACGGGAGACTTGAAAGTACCTCTACATGCATCCCTCCCTCCCTCTTGCATCAAAGATGGCTGGTATCCCCACAAGAAACAAGCCCCCTCCTCTGCCTCTGCCTTGCCCCACCCCCTATCCATTTTTGCTCTTGGTAACTTCTACCCTGCCAGCTGCAGGCAGCACAACGAGCTCTGCAGCAGCAGGCGGCATAGCGAGCGTTGCAGCAGTAGCCCTCGCTGCCATGGCGAGGCCAGGCTGTTGGGACAGCAGCAACGGCACAAAATGACTAAAACCATCGGATACCCCACCCAGCCTTCATTAGCACGCGCCGCAACCAACACTACAGTACCAACACTGTTATACACATCCCTCTTACACCTGGCAATCAAAAGCACCATTAATGCTGCAGGTCGAGGTCGACACTCGTCGCCCTCTCAGCTCGGCCACTGGCGTCCCGTCATCGGTAAACCTGGCTTCAAGCACGAGCGTCAAGCTTCACGAGCGTCAAGCGTCAAGCGTCAAGCTTCACGAGCGTCAAGCGTCAAGCGCCAAGCTTCACGAGCGTCAAGCTGTCCATCACGCCGCCTGCAACGCAGCATAACCGGCCAGTCAAACTGATGACACCAGCGCGTCACGCATCGCGCCTCATGCCTTCGTGTGACTGCTCGCGGAGCCCGTGCTCGTTGCGCCTCACCGTCGTAGTTGCTGATGGCTTGCAGCGTGAGGCTGCTGCGGTTGGCCTCCAGCCGGGCGTAGCCCCACCACAGCAGCAGGCGCTCGATGAAGGCCGGGGCTGGCTGCTGGTTGTTCAGGGATAACCCAGCACCTGTAGGCCAGAGCAGGCAGGCAGGTGGGCGGGCGGGTGAAGGGGAGGCAGAGCTGGGTGCGGCCATTTACCCACAGCCCCGCCCCTGCCCCTCACCAGCCACTGCAATCACCCACCTCCGTTGCCAATGACTACGTGCACTGGACCCCTGGCAGCGCCTGTGCTGTCGTAGCCAACACACTGGTTGTTTGCCATTGGGCAGGTGCGCTGGTATGTGTGATGATGGCCAGCAAGTGTGAGGTCCACCTGCCGAGCAGCAGGCAGCAGGCGTGTGGGTGTGGTGTGGGCCTGCCGGGCCTATAGCCAGTGTGAGGAGTGCAAGGAGGGAGGCCAGGCTAGGCCAGGTCAGCAGGTGCAGCCCCCCACCCCTCCATCCTGCCGCACTGCCCCTCTGCTGCCCCTCCCCTGGCGCCTGCTCCCCCTGGCCTGACCTTTGCCTCCAGCAGCAGCGGCTCCAGGTCCTGGCGCAGGGCGCTGGCAACGGTCTGGTCCCCGTCAGGGGGTGCGTTGTTTGTGGAGCTGAGGTACAGGGGGCGGTGCCCCGCTAGCACCAGCCAGGGGGTGCGGCTCCTGCAGGGCCGGGGGCAGGGGCAGGCAGTGCAGGGCGTGGGGGGACCACTGCCTGGGCGGTAGGTATGAGGGCAACACAGGGTGTGGCAGGGGTGGCAGGGGGAGGGGCGGTGCGAGGGTGCGGGTGCCAGGGACAAGGCAGCAGCCAGGGGTGTTTAGGCAGTGGTGGGGAGGCTGGAGTGGTGGACAGGGGCGGGGCAAGAGCATCAGGGAGGAGAATGTAGGGCAAGAAAGAGGACCGGCAGGGGCTGCGGCTGCGCCCAGTCCCTGACCTGTTGACTGCGGCCAGGTGGCCCCTGATCCAGGCATACTGGGGGGACTGCGGGCCGCTGGCGTGCTCCGTGCTGTAGGTCACAAAGTGGATGGGGCCGTGGTCAAAGCCGTACCAGGGCTGGTCCGGGCCTGCAGGGGTCAGCAGTGGGGCAGAAGAGGGTCAGCGGGCTAAGGGGTAGGAGGGGAGCACGACAGCTAGGGCGGCGGCTAGGGGCCTGAGGCTAGCCTGCAGCAGGCTAGGTGTCGGGCTCAAGCTCCAGCTGGCCCAGGCTGGCGCAGGCCAAGGCGGTGCACAGTCTCACCCCAACCTCTGCCTTGAGGGGCAGGGGCAGGGGCAGGGGCAGGGGCAGGGGCAGGGGCAGGGGCAGGGGCAGGGGCAGGGGCAGGGGCAGGGGCAGGGGCAGGGGCAGGGGCAGGGGGCAGGGGGCAGGGGGCAGGGGGCAGGGGGCAGGGGGCAGGGGGCAGGGGCAGGGGGCAGGGGGCAGGGGGCAGGGGGCAGGGGGCAGGGGGCAGGGGGCAGGGGGCAGGGGGCAGGGGGCAGGGGGCAGGGGGCAGGGGGCAGGGGGCCCCACCCGGTGTGGGCATGTTGAACAGCGCCTCGTACACTTTTCCACACTCCCCGTCACTGTCCTCCACGGCGTCAAACCTGCGTGCAGCACACACCTGGAGGGGCTGCTGACCCCCGGCAGCGACTATTGCTCCTTCCCCTTGCCCAGTGCTGCCCTACCCTGCCCTACCCTGCCCTACCCTGCCCACTGCCCCCCACCAAGATGGCCCTGGCCCCGCTGCTGACCTGTCTCCTGAGCGTGGCCAGTCTCGCTCGTGGTTGCCAGGCAGCGTCATGTAGGGCAGCCGGCTGGACAGCACCTGGACCTGCAGCAGCACAGCGTGTAGGTGCAGAGGAGCTGGGGGGGGCCAGCACACGCAGCCAGGGTGAGGGGGGCAGAGGGAGGGGGGAGGCGGGCGCTGCCCTCCCCCCCGCCACCACGATGTATCAATGCCATAGGATCCCCCCTGGCCATACCCCTGGCAGCAGGCTGCAGCCAGCCCCCCCGCTGCCCCGCTGCCCCTGCCCCTGCCCCCTGCCCCTGCCCCCGGCCCACCTGGCGCACGAAGGTGTTCCAGACAGCCAGGAAGCCGCGCGCATACGCCAGGTCGCCCACATGCAGCAGCAGGCTGAAGGACGTGCCCTCGGCAGCCAGCCACCGCATGGTCGCCCGGCTGGCCAACATGGACTGCGGGTAGCAGGGGGCAGCAGGGGGGCAGCAGGGGGGCAGCAGGGGGGCAGCAGGGGGGCAGCAAGGGGGGTAGGACCATGAGCACAGCCTGCTGGCGCCGGCCTGCCTGGGTCAGTGGCTGCTGCAGGGCATAGGGGGGGCTTCACAGCTGCCCCGCCTTGCACCCGGGTGACCCTTGACACCCCTTGACCCCCCCCCTGACCCTCCCTTACCCCCCCGCCTCGCGCTGCCGCCCCCCTATTCCTCCTGTCCCCCCTGCGCCCCCCCCTCCCCCTGCCCTCACCTCCACTGCCACACTGCTGCCGTCCTCCTCGGCCTGGCCCAGATCCCCCACCAGCAGCACACGCACCGCCTCGCCACTGGCGGCACCCCCCGCACCCGCACCGCCACCCAGCTCAGCCCCCGCCAGGTCATCAGCCAGCTGCCCCTGACGCGCTGCACCCGCACCCTGGCTGACCCCACGCTTGCGCCCCCCTCCCACCCCTGCTGCCCCACTGCCTGCACCTCCCCCCGCAAGGCCACTGCTGTCCCCCCGCCCCCCAGAGCCCACGCTGCCGCTGCCATCCTGCGCCTCCACCTGCACTGCAAGCTGCCCCTGGTCCCACCCCACATTGCTGCTGCTGCTGCCGCCCTCCCCCCCCCTGCTGTCAGCCCCGCCCGGCTCTAGGGGGGGGGTGGCATCAAGGGCTGTGGGCGCAGGTCCAGGGGTCAGGCCCAGGATGGGTGTGGCGGCAGCAGCGGGGCCCAGCACCAGGCCGTGGCTGGTGCGCTTGAGGGGGCGCTGGGGGCTGCTGGGGGCGGCCACTCGCACTGGGCTGGGGGCGGCCAGGCGCCAGGGCGGCAGGTCAGTGAAGCCGGCACCAGGGGGGGGCGGGGCCCGGACCACCTGGGGGGGGCTCCAGCCCCAGGCCTGGAATGGGGAGGGGGAGGGGGAGGAGGGGGAGGAGGGGGGAGACGGGGCAGGCGCAGCTATGGAGGGGACTAGTAGGAGGGCAGGAGGGGAGGGGGAGGGAGGGAGGGAGGGAGGGGTGGGGGGGGGAGACAAGGCCCCAGGCCACACGCCCACCCACACCTCATTCCCTACCCCTGTCCCCCTAACACCCTCTGCCGCCCCCCACCTACCCCACCCCACACCCCACACCTCGCACCCTGGCCATGACCCACCCTGCCACACTCTACCCCCCGCCTGCCACTCCCTGCCCTCCCCTGCCACTGCCGCACCCGCCGCACCCGTCCCCCTGCCCATGACACCGTATTCCCAGGCCCCCACCCCCCGCCCCTCACCGGGTCGCCATAGCTGTAGGTCACCCAGGCGCCGGGGACCACGCCCTGCAGCCGCGCCCTGTGCTGCAGCCCCAGCTCCAGCCAGCCCACCTGCAGCGGGGTGGGAGGGGGAGGGCGTCAGCAGGCAGGGCAAGGCAGCCAGCGCCGGCACCACGCCCCCTGAAGCTGCATTGAGCTGCGCCAGTTTCCTAGGCGCCGCCACCAGGGGCCGCGCCCGCCCCCCTGACATCACCCTGCTGGCTACCCACCCCGGCAGCCGCCCCGCCGCACATGTCTAGCCGGCTCAGCTTGTGGCTGCTGGCCGGCACCAGGCAGGGCCACCCCCCCTCCCCCGCCGCTCCCCCCGTCACGCAAGGCCAGTCCCCGCCTGCTGTCGCTGTGGGGCCAGGGGGGGGGGGGCTGTGGCCTGGCTGTGGCTGCCTGCTGCTCTGGCCCCAGCGTACTGCCGGCTGGCTGCTGTTGGCGCTGCTCCACTGCACCAGCAGCTCCCTGAAGCAACAGGGCCAGCATGTCAGGCAACACCATGTGAGGACAAGGAAGGACAGGCTGCACCCGAACCGGACCCGGGCCCGGCGGTGTCGAGGCGGTCGGACCCGGGCCGTGTGCGGGGGTTCAGGCCGGCAGCAACAGGCGGCGCGGCGTACCCCGGGGTCGAGGTAACGGCCAGGCGAGCCGGACCCGGCTGATTCGGCTGCAGCACGGGGATGGGTGCCGTCCAGGCCAGCAGCTGCGGCGCAGCCAATGCGCCGCGCACCAGAGCAGCGCGCAGGCTCGTGTGTTGATAGCTGAAGCCCTGCAACCTGCACCACGCGCCAGATGCCAGCGCGGCGTCGAAGCGCGACGAAGCTTGATAAAGCTCCGCGCAGCGTGACTTGTGCGTTGTGCGTACGGCGACTGACCTGACGCTGCCATTCGTGGCACCGGGGTCGGTTGAGATAGGGAAGTGCGCGTACTTGAGTGGCGCGTTGATGTCGGGGCTGGCTTCGGAGCCGGCGTATAACGCCATCCACAAGTCGGACTGCGCAGCGCAGCTCAGCAGGTGAAGGCCAGGACTCGCCTAGAAAGTCCCGAGTCGAGCCTAGAAAGTCGTGAAAATGGGAGGGCGACCATGCAGCCTGAAAGCTAGAGCTTCAGCGGTGTGGGTCATCTTATTCTTCACGGTTTGCCTGCCCTGTCTTGCAGCACGCTGGCACACAGAACGAGCAAAAGGAGGGCCAGGCTGTTCAACAGCAGGTAGGGCGGGGCAGGTGAAAGGGATAGTGGCAAGGGGAGTGGGGGCATGGCCTGCCTGTGATGCTGGCAGTGGGAGGGTGGGCAGTGCGGGGTGGCTGGGTGACGGAACCTAGCAGCACTGCCCGGTATGTGTTGGTGGTATAGGGACCCTGCTGCTGCTGCCGCCACCATGGTCACTGCTGCCACTGCAGTTGTGCCGGTGACAATGCTGGTGCCACTGCCACTGCTGCTGCTCAAACACACAGCATGCTGCTGTTCATGATCGCTGCTGCGCCTCCTTCCTGTGCTGCCAGGGGCGACGCAAGCTGCGGCTGAGGAGCGGCTTGGGGGCAGCTGAGGGGGCGGCAGCCTGCAATAGACTCACGCTCGAGTTGCAGTAGCCGCTCCAGGTAAAGCGCAGCCATTGCCCATCACTGCTCAGCGCTGGTGGGTCGACGGAGAGACTGACATTGCACGCTGGCGCGGGGCTGGCGAGGAGCTGGAAGGCATTAAACTTAATCGGGCTGCGCGGGCGGTATCGCGAGGGCGTTGTGTTTCCTGCGCTGGGCTTTCCGGTTTGAGGGCTCACGCGCGCTGTCACGCACGTGAGGGCCACGGCCCAAATGGCCCACAGCAGCGCCTCGGCCTTCAGCCAGCGCAAACGAAGCATTGTGTGCCAGGCAGGTCGAGTGTCCGGAGCGGGGCAGTGCGTACTGCGCCAAAATTCATTTTGTGTGATGCATGCTTGTAACCGGGCTGGCCACCTGTGACCAGTGGTTTGTGGATCTTTGCACCACGCGAGTTCCAGCCACCTTATTCCCTGACTAAACCATCCACAAGAACAGGAGGTGGCGCACACACCGGCACACTGCGGCGCCAGCCGCGTGGAGAGCCTGGCAGCAGATGCGGCAGCCGGTAGCCGTCCCAACTCTGAAACCAGGACTGTGTCATTCTGCTGTGACTCGGCCTGACCACACCTAGCCATACGAGCTGTAGCTGAAAGAGTTGGGAAGCCCGAAGCAGCGCAGCCTGAGCAACCCGAGCGATGCTGGCCCCAAGCAGCATGAGAGGGGGAAGGAGTCAGCACCAGAGCGCCTCAGCGTCCCTCAGGGTCACCTCCGGGGGCTAGATGGACCGTGATGTGTGACCCCAGCAGCACCCAGTGTGGCTGCAGGCTGCATGTTTGAGGGGGGTGCCACTGGCCAGCTCGTGTGAGTGTGACCTGCTGTGGGCCTGCCCCCTGGGCCCTCCTGCCGCCCTCCTGGCTCAGCCCTACTGCCCTGACCTCCTCTCCACACTGACACCCACTGCGCCCGTGGCCTTGGCGCCCCCCGCACAGCAGGGCCGCAGGGCGGGGGCCAGCCGGTCAGTCAGTGCTGCCCCGTCCCGCCTCGCCCAAGAGGTCGACAGCGCCAGCCTGGTGCCATGAGCCGGGGTGGCAGCATGTGAAGGGCTTCACCCTCAGCAGCACACAGCTATGCACGTGATTGTCTCATGATGATCACTACAGCCAGCACGCACCGCATGGCAGCCATATACCTACATTGTGTTCCTGACCCTCAGCTGCGTCGACAGTGGTGTGACGGGTATGAAATAACCACCTTCACTGACTGCACATGCGCTGAAGGGGTACTTAGGCATGCCTGACACTTCATCGTTGAGAGCACTGCCACGATGTCCAGCAGTCGAAACCTTTAGTCCACCTCAGGAAGTCTTCACAGCTGACGACGTCAACTGTCGAAACTGATCTAGGTCCACTGTGTGAGCAGGGTCATTACCCTTGGTTGGGGCGCCCTGGCTGCTCTTCAGCATGTATTACATGGAATAGGCACAACAACACGCATGCAATGCAGTTGCATGGCGGTGGCAGTGGTTCAAACTGCAGCGCAAGCTGCTTATCACTGTGATGGCAGTGGCCACAGCAGCCGTGTCAATGTTGCTACTTAGCCCCGTATTGTCATAATCTCTAATGCCGTGCGTCAATGCTCACTCCTTAGCCTCACCCTTGCAACCCACCAAGCCTGGGCTCCAGGTGTGAGGGTGTGACCCAACGTGAGTGCTGGACCCAGCCTCTACTTGCCTCCACCAGTACCTCTACCTCTACTGGGGCTCCTTGCCCAGTCTGATGGGTGTGTAGACAATGCACATGCGGATCAGCCTCCCAGGCCCCTGGCAGCGCCACCAGCCTGGGCGTCAGCACTTGAAGCAGCCACGTGATGGGAACCCCCCCTCCCTATCGCAAGGAGGTGCACCTGGCCGCCTGACCCCCCTCCCTCCCATAGCTGAGGCTGGAGGGCAGCAAGAGGACACACCCGCCGCTACCCCCGCTACCTTGCGCGCCCGTTAGTAGAGACGGCGTCTCCCTTTGATCCCCTCCCTCCCCCCACCCACTTTCCTTTCACCACCCTCTTCTGCCCCCTGCCCCTCCCGCCCTGCCCTGCACCCACCCCCCAGCCACCCAGCCTGCGGCCCCTCTGATCCCAGCAGCAGCCGGGAGTTGCAGGCAGGCACCCGCCCCTCAGCCCCTCTCCGCTCCCCTCCCAGCCTGCCACCCAGCCTCCAGGTGAGGGGCTCAGCAGCAGCCCCCCCCCACCACCCACCACCCTCAGACCAGGCACAGCCACAGGGCGCTGGGGGGATGGAAGAGCCACCCTCAGCTGCCCACAGAAGGGGACGGAAGGCGGGGCGGGGGCGGCAGGAGAGGGGGGGGAGGGAGGGGCAGGCAGGGCGGCGGCTCATGCGTCCACCACCATGCGCAGCGCCCGGCGCAGCTCCGCTCTCAGCTCCTCCACCTGCTGCTGACTGGCCGACAGCTGCTGCCGCAGGGCCAGGGCCTCGCGCTGCCACACGCTCTCCTGCTGCTGCCTGCGCAGCCCCAGGACCAGGACCAGGAGCAGCACACCAGCGGCTGAACGGCCAGGGCCAGTAGGGTGGGGCAGCCGGGCAACAGTCCAGGCCCAGCAGCTGCCCAGCTACCCGCCCCCCCCTCACTGCCAGCACCTGATGACACCCAGCACCTGATGACAGCCTGCGCAACCTCATCCCTCCTGCCCCCCCCCCTGCCCCTCATTCCCCCCCCCTCCTCCTTGCCTCCCAGACCCCGGCTTCTCCTCCCTCTCCCGCTGGCCCCCCCGCTGGCTGCTCTGCGTCACGCCCTGCCTTCCCCACCCACCTGAACTGCTCCTCCTCCATCTCCCTCTCGCTGCGCTGCCGCTGTGGCGCCCTGCCTGCCTGCTCCAGCTGCCTGCTCAGGCTCTGGTTCAGCGCCCGCAGCTCCAGTGCTGCGTGCCGCGCGGCCAGCAGCTGGTCAGCCAGGCCCTTGGCTTCACGCTCAGCAACGCACTTGTCCTGCAGGGCAAGACGCTGCAGCAGCGCCGACAGCAGAGGGCAGGGGGGTGGGGGGAGGGGGGGGGACACGCAGCCAGAAGGTGGGCAGGCCAGCCCAGCTGCCCCTGCACCCCCCTACTGCCCACCCCCCCACTGCTGCTGACCACTGCCCTGACCTCACCACCTGCTCACTGCAGCCCTCACTCTCTGCTGTCAGTCCAGCCAGGGAGCCAGCGACCAGCGTTCAACTCCTGCTGCACCACAGTCCTGGCCTGACTAACCCCGGCCCCTCCCGCCCCTCCCCAGCTCCACTTAGGCCTGACCCCACAGCCCCTCCCCCTGCCCCCCTCCCCCTGCCCCCCTCACCCTGTCCTGCCGCGCTTCCTTCAGCTCCTCCTGCAGCTGCCTGACCCGCGCCTGCGCCCCGGGTGTGTCGGGGTGGTACAGGCTCTGGGCCAGCACATGGGCCGGCACCGCCTGCAGCGCCCGGCAGCCCAGGGGCTTAGGGGTGAGGGGGAGGGCGGTGGGGGGGAGGGGGAGCTGCCAAGGTGAGATAGGGGGGTGAGGGGTAGGCTTAGGCAGGCAGGTAGAGTTGGGGTTAGGGGTGCTGCATGGTGCTAGTAGAGCCGGCTGGTGGGCAGTCTGGTACAACAGCAGGGCCATGCAGCTGAGGGGGTCGAGGGGGAGGGCAGCAGCAGTGGGGCGTGGAGCAGGGGTTAGTAGGGGTGAGGAACTGCTGCTCTGCCTGCAGCTGCAGCAGACCCATCCCTAGACTAGCCCCAGCATCCCACCAGCTGTCCTGAGGCTAGTGGCCCGGCTGCCTGCCCTGCTGCAGCGCACCCACCAGCACGTGCTTGAACCTGCCCTCAGTGATGGGCTTCACCAGCTCCTGGCGGTTGGGGTCGGCTGCATGAGCAGGGTAGCGAGGCAGGGCTGGGTTGGGCGAGGTGGGAGGGGGAAGAGCAGGAGAGGGAGGAGGAGGGGGAGGAGGAGGGGGAGGAGGAGGGGGAGGAGGAGGGGGAGGAGCAGGGGGGAGGAGGAGGGGGAAAAGGAGGGGAGGAGGAAGGGGAGGAGGAGAGGGAGGAGTGCCCTAGAAGGTGATCAGCCTGCGGGGCTAGATGGGATGAGCCGCAGCTGTTGCCGTAGCCAGCCCACAAGGGGATTTCCCCTCCCCCTGGCTCCAGGTGCCTGGCCTGAGTCAGGGTTGCCCGGCAGCTGCTGCGCCAGCCCCACAGCGTGCAAGGGGCCCTCACCCCTGTGCCTGACCGGCCCAGGCTGAGCTGCACCCTGAGGCCGGTTGGGGGGCTGCCCTGATTTGCCTGCTGCCCTCCTGGACTGCCTGCGGGGTCACCTGCTGCCCTGGGCCCCCCCCCCTGGCAGCCATGTCATGACACCTCGCTCCCAGGAGGCAGCAGGACCCTGGCAGCTGGCCTCACCCTCCTTGGCCACCTGGGGCGCCCAGGCAGGGCTCTGGTAGGCGCCGGGGTAGGTGCCCAGCCTGCAGGGCAGCGGGGTGCGGGCGGCTGCCTGCACTGCCTGCATGTCCGCTGCAATCATGGTGGGCGGGGCTGGTGGTGGTGGGTCAGGCCGGCAGGAGAAGATCACTGTCAGCCTGGTGCGGCTGCTTGGCCTTGCCCTCTGGCAACTTGGCCATGAGCACTGGCGACCCGGTCCATGGCGGTATGCACATGGATGGGCGGGCATGGTGGTGCCTGATGCTGGTGGAGGCAGCTGCAATGCGGCACTCACTCTGGCTGTTTCATTGAGTTGGCTGTGTACTTGGGGGTGGTCTTCTCGGTCTTGGCGGGGCCAGGAGGGGGAGGCGGAGGACGGCTCAGTGGGCTGGCTGTTGCAGGCCGCTCTGGCAGTGGCGAGGCACTAAGAGGCCTTAGCAGGGCTGAGAAGGGGCGCACTGCAGAGTGGAAGGTGGCATGCAGGCAGCTGGTCAGAAACAAGAAAGGCACTGCCAGCAGGGCGGCGACAAGCAGGTGACTGCCTGTCATCGTGCGCTCGCAGCAAAGAACAGGCATGGCATATCAAGCATGGGCTGCGCTGCACCAACGGCACCTGGGGTGCACCTGGGGATGGGGAGCGATGAGTCGGTCGCGCGCCTTGGTAGCCGCAGGAGCTGAGAGGCCGTGGAGGAAATGAGCTGGGGCTAGGCGAGCGTGCCGGGACACTGCTCTCTGGTTTATTCTTTCGCTTCTTCTTCTTCTTTGTTGTTCTGACATTGGCTTCCAAGCTACGTGCTTGCTGGAGCTGCGGAGCAGAGCAGGAGAATGCTTCAAGCGACCCGCTGGTGTGCTTGTGTGTTTGCGCACCCACAGGCTCCTACTCTGTCAAGATTCTCTGCCTCTAGGAGCGAGTCCAGCCTAGCCATTAACCCCAGGTTCATCTTGAACGGCTCGGCAGGGCGCACACAAGGTCAGGCCCATGTCCTCGAGGCACCCGATACACAACCCAAGTTTCGTGTGGAACGCAGGAACTTCGAATTTGCATGCAAGATGCAAAACTTGGACTGAACTGCAGCAGGTAGTGGTTTTCCGTGATCAAAGGCGTGTTTGTCAAGTCCAGCACAGTAGTAAGCGCCATCAGCATAGGTGTTCAACATCCCGCAGAGCACCTAGCACCTGGCGCCCTTCAATACCTTTTCACCCGTCTGGAACAGGCTACGCCCTTGACGGCTCAACGGCAAATGCGTGATGGAGCCTGCGATGAGGCGCCCAGCCACCTAATCCTCCTTTCCCTTCCCCTTTCCCTTCTCCTCACCCTCCTCGTGCCAAGAGTTCTTAGAGCCCAGCCAAACTTTTTGTCTGCTCACATCCTCAGCCCTGCAGGTCTGAAAGCCCCAGCCCCAGCCTGAGGCTGCCAGTTCTACCTGCCACCATCCTCATGTAACCCATCCTCATGCAGCCCAGCCTAACCCTCATACCCCTCCCATATAGCACAGTCAGCACCATGCCAGCTCTACTCCATATGCCCCTTGGAAAGCAGGCAGGGCATTGTGTTGTAGGGCTGCGACCCAGGCCACGGCATCGTGGCAGTAGCGCAGTAGAGGGCGGATGGCAGCATGGCACCTGCGCAGCCGGCAGCTCACCCCTGGCCACTATTGCCATGGCAGCAGGCTCAGGGCAGCCAAAGACCAGACACAGACCTGGCAGGATGGGGACATCAAGGAGCACATGGAGAGCCCAGCCAAGGCCAGCCTTAAGGGCACCAGCTGGCAGGCCTGAAGCTGCCCACCTGGCCGTCTTGCCGGGGGTGTGGAAGCCATGTGGGAGGAGAACCCTGAGCCTCGTTGGGCCAACCAGTGTGAGGTAGCAAGTAGCAGTTCAGGGCGCAGTCCTGAAGCAGGGTGAGTTCTCAGGGCTGCGGCCCACTAGATAGCCAGCGGGCCTGTAGCACGTTCCCCATACCTGCTGTGCCTGGACCATGTCTTGCCTATGCAATGGGCAAACCGTGCAATGTAGCTGCAGGTTGTGGTGTAGCTGCAGGTCGAGCGGGTCAGACAGCAGCTCTTCCCTGGCCTCAAGCCGGTCAGTGCCCATGGCGGTGGCACCTGGGCGCACGTTCCCGACATCCACTGGATGTGCCTGCGCCTCTTCAAGGTGACGCTCGTGGACGAGTGTCTGGTCACTGGCTTTAGCGCCAGCCTCTGCCTGCCCGATACATCGGGAACGGCTGCTGCGGTGATGGAGCGTCTGGCCGAGACACCGCAGCGCGCACGGCCCTTTACAGCTCTACCGATGATGCGCCCTCAGCGTGTCACTGCGCTCTGCTGTGCCGCTACACTGGCGGGTTGTGCCGCTGCTCCCGTCCGTCTAGACAGGGAACACGTCGCCGACACGGAGATCACTGCAGAACCAGCGGGTGGGTCTGGGCACATGGTCACGCAGGGTGGCGGAGCCGAGAGCTGCGGCATCTGATTCGGAAGCTGAGGCGGCGGCGGCAGGCGGTAACGCAGCGCAGGGCAGCAGGGGAAGCTTGGGCTGTAACGATGTCCCCATCAAGCGCCCAGACATTGCGCCTGGTGCACACCTGGCAGCCCGCGTGCCTGCCTTACTGCAGCCATAGCACACCCCATATGTGTTGACTGGTGCAGGAGGCAGCGCTGAGGTCAAGCGGTCACACAGGGGCACTGTGTCTCTCACGCCATCGCTCTGTCTCTGCCTGTGCCGACTTCCTGTTCTGCCGCCACCGTGCCACAGGGCCAGTACACGTGGACACGGCAATTGGCTATGACGTCATTTACCCTTTACAACGGAGTTTGGAGATTACCAGGGCGTGGTTCCCCAGGCCAGCCCAGGCGAGCAACTGTTTCCCTCCTCCTCCCTCAATTACCCTTTTCGACCTCAATCTCACAGCCAGCGCCATCAACATCACACAGGGTAAGTCAGTGCCGGTGGCACCCCTCCTCGCACTACACCTCTCGACCCACTGCAAGCAGCAGTAGCAGCAGCAGCGGCTCGTCACCCACTCCGGACCGCACCCCGGCCTCCTTCAAGCACCAAGCAGCAGTCGCATTGTGGGCTTGAGCTGATCAGCTTGGCCTCTCCCTCCAGCCCCGCAGCCTGTGTCCAGCCTTGCTCTGTAGGGGTGGTGGCTTGCATCAACTCCGGCCCTTCGCTCCTCTGTACTGCTCAGCCCTTAGCACCCAGCGTTGCCGCTGCAGCCCGCAGGCAGCCTCAGTGCAGGCTGGGGTCCGGCGCCTCCCGCGGTCCAGGCAGGCGCTGGTGCTGCGCTGCCTGCTGCAGGCTGGCGGACTCAGGCAGGGCGCCCACCACGCTGCAGTCTGCGGCACCGCCCTCCGCGTCCCTGCGCTCAATCACCCGCCAGCAGCACGCTGGCATCAGGGTGGGGGCTGGCAGCAGGGAGCGGCAGGCAGGGGGCAACAGGCCGGGAGCAGGGGCGCTGCAGTGCCCGTGGCAACAAGCCTAGCATTGCGGCTGAGCTGTGAGGGGCCTGCCTGGCTTGGCCTGAACCCGGTACCAGGCATCACGGGTCAGGTCAACCAAGCGAGCAGGCCTCAGTCGTCAGACCTCACCAGGGGAACCCCCCTGGACCCACAGACTGCTGATGCTGTTGCATGGACCCTTTTGCTGAAGGTAGTTGTAACAGTTGTCACGCTTATAAGGCAGTGCAGGGCTTGGGTGGATGCAAGGCAGCAGGGTCAGGCTGCAAGGGAAGGCATCAGGGTCAGGCTAAGGCAGTGCAGCCGAGCTCTGCTAGTGAGGGCAGTGCTGCTCCTCATCAGCACAGGGTCTGCATCAGGGCTGTGTGAGGGGCTCGAGGTGTGCTGTGTGTGTTGGGTGGAGGTGACGAGGGGAGCTAATCCAGAGGAGCTGCTGGTGCGGTGCTGCTGGCATGGCCTGATCGGCTCAGTCTCGCCCAGCCCAGTTCAGCAACAGGCGAAAGAAAGGAATAGAGGGTATAGCATTTTCAGGGTGTCCACCTGGAGAGCCAGGGGAGGGAGGGTGGCCAGGCTAAACTCAGCAGCAATCCAGCTCAGCCCTGGCGATCTGCCCAGCCCTGCAGCAGCGCACCCGGCAGGAAGTTCCGGCACCTCCGTCATGAGCCGAACACCGCACTGGGACGCACTGGTGGCGCACACCACATTGGGATCGCCGTCCACGGCGTAGCCCCCCGTCTCGGCAGCTGCACCCTGCGCATCGCTGCGGCTGGCCATGTGCTCCAATGTCACTGCTGCGACGGCACTGCTCGGACGAGGCCTGCCTCGGATTCAAGGCAATAGACGAAGGGTTGCTAGTAGGCACGCGCGGCGCGAGCTGTACAATTCGCGCTCCACTAGCTTGCAGTTTGTATATATTGCATGAAAAGCGACCGGATTGATAATCAATTTGTTGACTCGTGGTGCGGCTGTCACAAATGTACAGGTTTGACTGGGTTGTCTCAACCCTCAGGTTGTCTCAACCCTAGAAGCCAATTGTACGGCTTGGACTCGCATTGGCTGCAGTATAGGCTTGCCCTCTTGTTACCGGGTCGCCGTTGCACCCGAAACAACAATTAGGTGTTGAAGCATCTCGGGCCTCTCCTCTACCCATCCCCCACTGTGTGCGTGGCCCGGTTTGCAGTAGCTCGTCAGGTATACGGTCCAGCACATTGTGATGACCTCGGCGACCAACTCCCTGTTGTGGGGAACAGGCCTAGGCCACCCGCAGCCGTCTCTGACCTAAGTGTGAGGCGGTGTGAGACGGTTTTTTTTTTTTTTTTTTTTTTTGGAGGAGAGTTACAGAGGAAGATAAGGAACCAAAACAGCACTAGGTGAGAGGTCAGGAGAGAAAACCGTCAAAGGAGAGCAAAGCAGGCAAACCAAGCGACAAGACCACACAAGACAGGAGTCGAAGACTGGAAGGCCCCCAAAAGACACAAGCCCTCCTACTACACGTTAACGAGGAAACGACTCACCCTCCCGACCCATCCCCAGAAAATCCCCCACCCGTGAGAGCCCCCCCGCCCGCAAGAGCTCCCCCTAGCTACCCAGGGGACAAAAAGACAATGCCCCTCTTCCCCCTCCCTCCCAACCCCAGCCTTACCACCCCCCCGCTCTAAACTACCCAGCCTAAACAACAGACAGGCACTACTCCCACTCCCATACCCTGGCCTCCCGTACAGGCAACAGCCCCCTAGCCGGGCTCCGCTGCGGCACCTAGGATGGGGGGGGCGGGCACAGGCCACTGCAAGGACAAACGCACAACCAGCTCCCCCTGCTGCCGCTGAAACCACCCTCCCGACGCTGCAGGCCACAGGCTCGCGAACTTCCTCTCATCCAGCCGCGGGTCTCTCCCCTTGAACCACGTGGACGGGACGGCGCCGCCCAGCCCCACCCGAATATCCCTACCCACCCGGTACCAGTCCCGCTGCACCGCCGATGACAGGGTGAAGATGACTCCCTGCGCCACCCGATGGGCGAGCGACTGCGTCTGAAGCGCTGCAGCTGGGCCCAAACACCGGATGCGCCACACCGACCCCAAGTAGGCAACGCGAAGGCGCAGCCACAGGTGGGCATCGGGGGGGTGAAAGGGGCCATCCTCGCTGTGCGTAGGGCGCCCGCTGAGGAGCAGGAGAGCGTCGCTTGAGGGAGGGCGGGTGCCTGTGAGGCGTTCGTACACGTCCAGCACCCACTCCCAAGCGGGAGCCACGGAGGGACAGGTAAGGAAGGCATGGGTGAGCGTCTCCAGGGGTCCCAGCTGGCAGAGGCGACAGACTGATGAAGCAGGGGCCGCAGCTTCTTTCAGGATGTGGCCCCACATGGCCCCCACCATGAGGCTCCCGTGCAGCACCCGCCACGCCACAATGACATGCTCCCGGCGGAGGGTGGGGTCCAGCAGCTCCTGCCACACCTCTAGGCAAGGCTGGCCGGCTTGGGCTGAGCGGGCTAGTTCGTCCACCATGCCATCCAGAGCTCCATGCCCGGCAGCGGGCAGCGCGCCTGCTTGCCTGTTGCCGCTGTGCCTGCCCCCCCTTCCCGGTCGGATCTGGGCGTCTAGCTGCCGCTGTGCCCGCTGCACCGCCCTAAGCTCCGGGGTGGGCCGCGGAGGAGGTCTAGCGTTGGTGGCACGCCAACGCGGTGTCTGGCTGCCCTGCACTTCCTCCGGGAGCAGCTCCTCTACATCCCTGCCCTGCTGCTCCCGCTCCCCCGCTGCCCGTTGCGCTGCCAGGAGGGTGGCGCTATCTAGCCAGCGCTGCTCCAGGGTCCGAAGGCCAGCTCCCGTGACGGCTAGCCCCTGAGGTGGCTCAGCCCCTGGCGGCGGGCGCGGCCCCCACAGGGCTGGCCATAGGCCCCCACTAGCAGGATAGGTGGGGTCGAAGCGGGCCCGCTGCAGCTGCGTGAGGCGCAATCGTGCTGCCTTGACGGTGAGCACCAGGAGGGAGGTGTTGCCCATGCCCCAAACCTGAGGGTCTAGCTGCACTTGGGACCAGGGTCCGAGCAGCCACTCCTCCCTAGGCCAGGAGGGGGGGGCCTCCCTGCCCGCTGAGCCTGCCCCCCGCTCCCCGCTGCGATCCCCATCCCTCCCACGACCCCTGCCCCCACCCCTACCCCTACTGCGCCCAATACCCTGTGCCCTTCCCCCCTCCGCTGTCTGCCCGTTGTCCCTACCCACACCCTCGTCCCCCACCTGCCCCCCCCTAGGCTCCAACGCTGCAGGGGCAGCTGCCCCCCCCCGCTGCTTCGGGAGCGGCCGCATGTGGGCGGCACGCTCCTCAGGGGACAGCCGATAGTGGGGCTTGTCCAGGAGCACCACTGCTGCAGCCTGCCACTCCTCCCCGGGGAGAACCCCTACAGCCCCCAAGGGACCCTGCCCTTGAGCGTCCAGGGCCACCAGCCTACCGCTAGGTAACACCCAGTGGGTCGGCCGCTGAGAGGGAACGCGACGCACCAGGAAGCCCGTCCCGCCCCACGCACACTCCCACTCCGGTGCTGGGAGCTGCCGAACATCCACCACCTGTTGCCACGGCTCCGGCAGGGTGGCCCGCGCCATGTCAGCCTCCCACCTCACGGCTGCCTGCTGCTCAGCTGAGACGAAGGCGGAGCGGGGTCGATGGAGGGCCTCGCGCACGTGCCGGACGTGGGTCCAGCACAGGGCCTCAACTGCCAGGGGGTCACTGTCTGGCCTGCCCCGCAGTCTGACCAGAGCGTTGAAGCGCAGCGGCTCCGCGAGCACCGAAAAGTGAGATTGGGCGGCCGGGGCCACCACGCGGTGGAGCTTGAGCTGTGCAATGGCTGTGACGTGGGCCTGTAGGCGGGGGCTCAGGTTGGGCACGGGGGAGGCTGTGGGGTCCGTGACTACCCAGGAGCTAAGGCTGTGTTGGGGATCGGCGAGCAGGCTGTGCAGCAGGGGCTGCCACTCCCGGACTCTGGGCGAGAAGAGCTGGGCCACAGTTTTGGCTAGCATGGCGGTGCTGGTGATCTCCAGGTCTGGCAGCCCCAGCCCACCCTCCCGTCGGGGCATCACACAAGTAGCGTCGTTGGGGTAGAGGCAGGCCATGTTGGGGCTACGCTCCTGGGGTAGGTCCGAGGCTGCCACAAAGTGCTTGACCGCCTTGCCCATCGCCACTCCGGCTGCAGCCAGGGGCTGCACGAACGCCATCTGGTAAATGGCCTTTGACGCTAGGCATTGCTGCGCCACTTGCACCCGACCAAGCAGGTTGAGACCTTGCGGTCGCCAGGGAAGGGAGGCGGCCACCATGACTGTTGCTGCCCTTCCAAAGGCAGCCTCGCTCATGGCGGAGTAGCTAGGTGCCCCGAGGGGCACCCCCAGGTGCCGGACGGGTACGCCCTGTGGCGAAGGGGGGATGGTCACGGCTCCAGCCCCGGTCCCTGGCCCTGCACCACCTTCACCCTCACCCGCCCCCTGGCCCTCCCAGACCTGGCCCCCCCGCTCCGCCCCGCCCTTGCCCCGGCCCCGCCCTCTGCTCCTAGCCACCCCCTCTCCCCCTGCCCCGCCACCTCCCCCCTCCACCTCAGTCCTACCACCCCCAGCTGAGGCAAGCTGGGAAGGGTTGGCGGCAACTGTTGAGGAAGGGGGCACCTGCCTGAGAGACCTGTGCTGCTGATGCTCCTGACCACCACCTCCCTCGTCCAGCCTCTCTCCTCCTCCGTCCTTGCTGCTGCCAGCCCCTCTGCCATGCCCCGCTCCTGTGCCTCTGCCCCTCTCTAGGCTCACCGTCCCGCTCTTGTCCCTCTGAGCCCTGTCCGCCCCCGTCCCACCCTCCCCGCTGCCCCCCACCCAACCTGTGACCCTGCCCTCCCCTGTGCTGGCCGCCCCTGCGTTGCCCTCCCCCCTTTGGCTGCCCGCCCCTGCTCTGCCCCCCTCCTGCCCCGCTGCCGAGACCTCTACCGGCTGACCACAAGAGAGCGCTGAGCTCTTGGCTACGCTGAGGGCCGGCCCCCCTGCAGCTCGGAACAGGCCAAGGGCCTCCAACACCACCGCCCCGTCCCTGACCCTGTCCAGCACCGCGATGGTGAGGTCGTCTGCATACTCCTTGGAGGGGAGGACTGGAAGGAGGGTGGGCTGACACATGGAGAGAGGGCTGTGGGGGATGGTGGGCGTGTAGATGCGGCCTGCCAACTGCAGGGAGCTGAGGTAGCTGACGAGGGGCTGGAGCGCGATGCACCAGTACAGCGGGGAAGCCCCGCTGCCCTGGAGTAGCCCTGAGGCTAGGGGGAAGCTGTCGGTGAGACGGCCGTTAACCAACACCTGACTGCTCGCCCCTCGGTGCAACAGCTGGGCCCAACGCACATGCCCGTCCCGGCGGAAGCCCATGGCCTCCATGGTGTCTTGGAGCAAACCCCAAGACACGTTGTCGTAGGCCCCTGCCAGGTCCAGCAACAGGAGCCAGGCTGGGCTCCCACGCTGCTGCAGGTACTCTAGGAGGCTGAGGTGGAACTGCACGTTATCGTTGATGTCCCTCCCAAGGATGAAGGCCGACTGGGAGAGGGACACTAGCAGGTCCAGAGGTTGTTGCAGCCGGTCCTCCAGCGCCCTGGCCACCAACCGCACATCGCAGTTGAGAAGCGTGATGGGGCGGTAACCGGCCACCTGGTCCCTCGGCTTGCCAGCCTTGGGCACCAACGTGATGACGCCGGTGAGGAACTCTGCCAGAGGGGCGGGGTCTGTCGTATCTGCCAGAGCCTCCCTTAACATGGCCCGCAACGGGCCCACCAGCTGGGGCCACAACCGGTCGTACACCTCCATAGGGAGGCCGTCCTTGCCAGGGGCCTTGCTGTGGGCGCACCCCTGCAACGCGTGGCCCAACTCTTCCGCTGACAGCATGGGGTCTGTTCCGGGGCCCTCGCAGCTGTTCGCCTGGGCGGGGGTAAGGCGGGACGTGAGGCTGGCGAGGAGGGTGGCCCGAGCTGCTGGGTCGACCGGCTTGGCGGCGTACACCCCTGTGGGAGAGGAAGCCGAGAAGTGCTGCTCAAAGACACGGCAGGCTGCCAGGACGCCTGCAGGGCTGGAGAGGTCTGCTACCTGGCCCGGCTGGGTGGGGAGCTGCAGGGAGGAGATGAGAGTAGGGGTGTGCGCCGGCTGGTCGCGGTGGTAGAAGTAGAAAGAGGAGCGATCTCCATAGCACTGGTCCAGAACTGCACTGGCTTGCATGGAGCGCAGCGCCCCCTGCTCCCTGTCCTGCACCCCCGCCAGCGCTGCTACCTCCCCCAGCTGCACCGCCGCACGCAGGTCTGCGTCTCCGGGCTGACCCGCACGGCGAAGATGTGACACCACATGAGCCCTCGCTGCGGTGGCTGCCTTCTCCCTACGGTGTTGCAGATCCCGCTGCTCCCTGCGTTGCGCTCTGATGGAGCGCTGGGCATAGAGAGCGAGGCCTTGCTTCACATGCGCCCACCTAGCCCGATGGACGTCACGCCGCTGCGGCCCCTGGGAGCTGGCAAGCTGGGCTGCGTGGTGAGCGGCTTCCAGACTTAGGAAGCCCGCCAGGCCGTCGAGAAGGGCTGGGTTATCGAGGTGGGCGGGGTGTAGCTGCCACGGGGCGCGGGCTGTGAGAGGCAGGTCTGGAGGGTACATGACCACGGACACTGGGAAGTGATCGGTGGAGACCGGCTTGAGGCCCTGGATGGAGCTGTCCAACTGCCACTCCGCCACGGAGGCTGAGACGTACCAGCGGTCAAGGCGGGCCCCTGTCTGCCAGCGGTTGCTGAGGTGCGTGAGGTCGCGGGAGGTGGGGCGCAAACGACGCCAGGCATCCACTAAGCCCCTCTCCTCCACCAACCGCTCCAGCTGCTCCGCCCCCACTCCCCTGCTACCCACCCAGTCCTCCGCGTGCTGGCTGGTCGCCCCCACGGGTGTGCCCACCTTGTCGTCCGGGGAGAGGATGCAGTTGAAATCCCCTCCCAAGAAGAGCATGCGGCGCTCTGTGGCATGAGGGAGGCAAGCAGGCAGGCTGGCCCCGAAGAAAGCAGCCCGCTGTGCTGGCTGGGCTGGGGCGTACACACACACCAGCGATGCTGGCCTGCCCGCTAACTCTGCATCTACCCTCACCACCCTCCCCTGTGCCCCGTCTACCTGCAACTGCACCTGTGTGCAGCCCTGCAGGATGGTGGAGGGCTTGACTAGGACCAGGCAGCCCTGGGAGTGGCCGGTGCCTGGGCTGTAGAACCATTGGCCCCGCCACCCCGGCTTGGCACCTGTGGCTGCCTCTGCCCACTGCCACAGGCACTCCGCCTGGTGGCACTCTTGGAAAAAGAATAACTGAGCGGTGCTGCTGGCAGCCCAATCCAGCAGGGCCTGGAGCTTGTGGGGCTGAGCTAGGCCCCTGACGTTGAGGGTGACTGCCTGGAAACTGGCAGCCACACCCGGACGCTGCATGGCTAGACTTGGTGGGCCCCCGCGCGGGCTACGCGTGAACTGAACAGAGCGTGCGAGCCCTGAGGGGGAGGGGGTGGGAGTGGCGTCTCGACGCAAACCGCTTTCTTACGGCAGGGAGAGGGGACGGCGTGACGGGCTGTGCCCGGAAGAGCTAAAGGCGGGCGAGGTGGTAGGGGAAGGTAGAGGTCCAACTTCCGCTCCCGCCCTAACTCGTGCCCCACGCCGGCCTCTTGGCCCAAGCCTACTGCTGACACCGCCACTGGCCCCGCTGGCGCTCCTTCGGCCGAGCGAGCCTCCCTAACCCTCCTACCTACTCCTGGACCCACCATCCAACCTGCTCCCAACCCAGGCCACCCCTGTAGACCCCCCTGACCTCCCCCTTCCCTACTCCCCCGCTGGCGCCCATGCTGGCCCCCCTGTAGGCCTCCCTGCTGGGCACCTTGGCCTCCCCCCTGACCATCCCCCCCTAAAACCTCTGGCACCCTAGCCCCTTGACGCGCTGGCCGAGACCTCTTCCTCGCACTGTACCCAGCTGCCCCCTGGCCTGCGGAGGAGCACGCCCCTGGCATGAGAGGGGAGGGATAACGGCGCTGCCCGGCCTGCCCGGCGTGCTGCTCAGGCCCCAAGCTACCAACCTCGGACTCCAAATCTGAGAGCACCCCATAGCGGACGCGAGGAGGGGAGATAGGTAGGTCACTGTCCTCTGAGCTGTCACAGTCCATGACCCCGTACCTGACCATCTGAGGTGCCTCCGTGGGTGGACTGATGGCCATAAGGGGAGGGCAGAGATGAGCAGGTAGCGGCGTTATACCAGCTCCGTGGGCTAGCTGGCACGGATCCCTGGGCCGGCGAGCCCGGTCAACTAGGTCCTGGAGCGTCCTAGCTGCACCCCGGACAAACCTCTCCATCCGCAGGACGGCTGTGCCCTTGACGATGGGGCGTTGAGTGGGGGGCCCGCCCAATGAGGGTCGCAGGGTGGGGGAGCTGAGCACGTTGGAAGGTGAGGGAGGGAGACGAGCCACATCCATGTCAACTGGGGTAGCAGTGCCCGCAACCACAGAGAACCCAACTGCAGGAACCATCGCCAGCTGTCCTGTCCCCGCCAACACCCGCGCTGCTGTGCCTGAGGCTGCACCAGCCCTTTCCTCTACCCACTGACTAGCCCTCCTGCCCAACCTAGTAAAAGCGCAGGTCTCCTTGCCAACTGTCCTAGGAACGAAGGCCAGCGGTGCATGAACTCTTGGGTGCCCAAAAAGGTTGGCCCGCTGTTGCTGCTGCGCAAGGGCACCCTTGAACTCCTTACCTCCCTCGTACCCCGCCATGCCACCCCCTGCTGGGGCGAGCTGGGTGGGGGTGGCCATGACCGGCGCTGAGGGGGAGCCCTGGCCTGCTTGGCCAACCAGCTGCTCCCGAGCCTGGCTACCCTGACCCCCCTTCCCCCGCTCGTAACCCGCCATGCCACCCCCTGCTGGGGCGAGCTGGGTGGGGGTGGCCGTGACCGACGCCGAGGGGGAGCCCTGGCCTGCCTGGCCACCCAGCTGCTCCCGAGCCTGGCTACCCTGACCCCCCTTCCCCCCCTCGTCACCCGCCATGCCACCCCCTGCTGGGGCAAGCTGGGTGGGGGTGGCCGTGACCGGCGCTGAGGGGGAGTCCTGGCCTGCCTGGCCAACCAGCTGCTCCCGAGCCCGGCTACCCAGACCCCCCTTCCCCCCCTCATAACCCGCCATGCCACCCCCTGCTGGGGCGTGCTGGGTGGAGGTGGTCATGATCGGCAGGGCGGGGGGGCCCAGCGGCGACTGACTGGACCCTGCAAGAAAAGGACCCGCCGCTCCCCCCCTCCTACTTACTGGCGGATGGTCGGTGCAGAGGTCGGTGTTGGGTGTACGTAGCGTGGTCAACGAGCGAGACGGACCCCACGAAGAGTCAAAGCGGGAGGGCTTGAAGATAGGGCCTGGAGCCAGGGCTTGAAGCTGCTGAGGCTTGGCGGAAGCTGTGGCTGGGTGAATCACCTTGGTACCACCCTTGGCAAGGCGGGTATACCGAGGGCGTAGGGAAACTGCCGGTGAGTCATCCTCTGATGTCGCAACGGGCAGAGGTAGCAGCATAGCTGCAGCAAACCCTGCAGTGCCACTCCCTGCTGGGGTGAGCTGGGTGGGAGGGGCAGCAGGTGTGGCTGGCGCGGGGCCCATGACTCCCTTGTCGGGCAGAGGCTGCAGCAGCTGGACACGCTCAGGCTGGATGCAGATTTTTGTTGAGCAGCCAGAGGGGTATGAGGTGGGCAGGGGGCTGGTGTGCCAGCTGCAGCGCACAGTGTATGGCCTCAAGCAGGCCCCTCGGGCCTGGTACATGTGCCTGCGCGAGCAGCTGGAGCAGATTGGGTTCCGGGCTTCAGCAGCAGACCCCAGCCTATTCAGCCTGAGCACAAGCAGCGGAAGCGCGGTGCACATGCTCGTGTATGTCGACGACTGCATCCTTGCCAGCGCAGACGAGGCAGCGGTGCAGGAGGTTAAGCAGCAACTGCAGCAAGCCTTTGACGTGCACGACCTCGGGCAGGCAGCTGACTTCCTGGGGATGCGCATTGCCTTTGACCGCGCAGCCGGCATCTTGCGCCTAACGCAGCAGCAGTACATCGAGCAGCTGCTGCAGCGCTTTGGCCTAACAGAGTGCAACCCCCGCCAGCTGCCTCTCTCCCCTGGCACGCAGCTTGTGAAGGAGGGTGAGCAGCTCAGCGAGCAGCACACGCTGCGGTACCGCGAGCTAGTGGGCGGCCTGCTGTGGCTGTCCACCTGCACGCGCCCCGACATTGTTTTTGCAGTGGGCCAGCTTACGCGCTACATGCAGGCGCCCACGCGTGAGCATGAGCAGGCAGCGCAGGGGGTTCTGCGGTATCTCAGGGGCACAGCGGGGCAAGGGTTGTTCTTCAGGGGCAGCTGCAATGGGGAGCTGGTGGGGTTCTGCGACAGCGACTACGCCAGCTGCAAGCAGTCCCGGCGCAGCACCACAGGCTATGTCTTCATCCTGTCCGGTGCCACCGTGTCGGTGCGCAGCAAGCTGCAAACCACCGTGGCCACCTCCACCACCGAGGCTGAGTACCAAGCCGCTGCTGACGCCACCAGGGAAGCGCTGTTCTTGCGCAAGCTGCTGCATGAGCTCTGTGCAGTCACTGGCCCAATCCCCATCTTGTGCGACAGTCAGGGTGCGGTAGCCCTGGTGAAGAACCCAGTGGAGTCGCAGCGCAGCAAGCACATCGCCGTCATGCACCACATGGCGCGTGAGCGTGTGTGGCGTGGCGAGGTGGAGTTCTCTTACTGCCCCACGGCGGACATGGTGGCTGATGCGCTTACCAAGGCGCTGCCTGACCCCAAGTTCGTGTCGTGCAAGGCTGGCATGGGCGTGGGCTAAGCTAGTTTGAGCTCTGTGCTTTGACCGTGTGGAGTCCGTTCACTGCTTTCCTGCTTGTGTCTGTCATGGCACGTGCCTGCCTGCGTCTGTCCGTCTGCACGCATGAGCTACATGTACACTATGCTTTTCGTTGTCTCCATGCATCAGTGCTTGTGCATTTTCTGTTGACGCTTAGCGCTTTAGCTTCCTGCTTTGCTGGCCTGGCCTGAGGGGGAGTGTTGTGGGGAACAGGCCTAGGCCACCCGCAGCCGTCTCTGACCTAAGTGTGAGGCGGTGTGAGACGGTGTACTTAAGCTGTGACTTGGGCCTGCGATGGTGGGCATTGACGTGCCCCCTTCGCAGGTATGGTGGTCGCTCTTGCTATGGCACATAGGGCATCCGACGTGGCAGCCGTAGTGCACCGCTATGCATTTGTACTTGTTCTTAGATCGTGGACTCTTTTGTAATGGGCATTGACGTGCCCCCTTCGCACTCCCCTCCGCCCCCCGATCGACCCTGTTGCAGCAAGCCAGAGTTCCTGCTTTTGACTCGACTTTGCTCATATGAAGCCTTCGCGTATGGTTGCAGCCGGCCACTGCATGCTGGTCACTGTGGATCGCTGCATTGCACATTGCCATCTCTTCTCTCCCCCCCACCCCAGCGAGATCGCGGCGTCTCAGGGCCTCATCACGTGTGCAATTCCGACATCGAAAAGTGCAGCCCGTTTGAACCAGCAGCGCTAAGGCGTGCTTCCGGTGAGCCCGTTGCAATGATGGCAGTGGCCGTGCGGGAGAAGCTAGGCCAGCCGGGGGTTCGGTTTGAAAATTGGGAATTTGAGATGAAAGCGTTGCTGAGGCAGCACGGGCTCGGGGCAGTAGTCAAAGCGCCTGTGGGGTTGGAGGGAAACAGTCGGCTAGGGTCGGTCTCAGCTGCGGCTGCGTCACCCGCGCGTCCGGTCGGGGTTGCGACCCCGGCCATTTCCCTAACACCCGAGCAAGACGAGAAAGCCCATGCCATCATCTGCAGCTCTGTTGACCCAACGAAGTACAGGGCCTTGTGCAACCGGCATGAGTCAGCAAAAGATCTGTGGCGAGCCTTGCGTAACATGCACACCCAGCAGGTGCATGCCAGCCGTCAGCAGCTCATTATTCAGGCTGGCAGGCAGAGCATGCAGTCAGGTCAGTCAGTGCAAGAGTACTGGGCTGAGGCCCAGGACCTGCACGAGCGCATCAACTCGACCGGCGCCTATTCCGACACACTCTGTCAAGCCCTGCTGGGCCTGCCACCTGATTACCAGCAGCTTGTGCAATCCATTCTTGAGCAACCCCTTGATGAGCAGCTCACCTTCGAGCGGATCCTCCCTAGGCTCCTCCTAAGGGAGCAGCTGTTACAAAACAGCCAACCCCATGCGGTCGCTCTCGCAGCTCGGTCGGGCGGGGGCAGGGGTAGGCCGGGCAGCAGGGGGCAAGGAGAAGTTAGCCAGGGGCGGGGCAGAGGTCAGGCCAGGGGTCAGGCCAGGGACGGGCGTGGGTTTCAAGGGGAGTGTTGGCAGTGCCACCAGAGGGGGCACCAAGCGCACCAGTGCCCAAACCGCCCTGTCAGCCCTGTGCCACGCTCGCCCTCGCCATCATGGCGTGGGGCTCCTTCATCCCGCTCGAGTGGGGCTGCCAGGCCTCCCACCCCGGGGCCTGGGGGGGGTGCTGCATCTAGTTGGGGCAGCTCGGCTCGTGGGCGTGACTCAAGCTCTCCCAGCCGGCACCCTGGCAGCATGTCACGCAGCAGCATTGCTTACTCCGTTGTCTCCAAGCCCCTTCTCTTTGGGGAGTGGGTGATAGATTCTGGGTGCTCGCGGCACCTCACGCCACACCGCGAGCTGCTGCACGACTACCAGCCTCTGCATGAGCCGCACCACATCATTGTGGCCAACGGCAGTAGGATTGAGGCGCAGGGGCAAGGGGTGGTGTGCTTTGAGGGGGCTGGGGGGGCCATGCAGCTGCTGGACATCCTGCATGTTCCCGAGGCAGACGGCAACCTTGTCTCAGTGGGGAAGGCCACCAGGGCGGGGGGGAGTGTACACTTCACTCCGTTTGGCTGCTCCATCAACATGCCCGGGGCTGAGCACAGCATCAGGGGCACACAGGTAGAGCAGGACCTGTTCCTGCTCGACAGCAAGCCGGTGCCTGTCGCCGGCGGCTTCAGCCTTGCAGCCCGCACCTGCAGCGACCCCTTGGTCCTGCATCATCGTCTGGGGCACCGTCTGGGGCATGGTGCGGGGCACCTCGGTCACTGCCGCCCAGTGTGAGGCAGCAGCTAGTGAGCTGTGCGAGCCCTGTGTCATGGGCAAGCAGACCAGCCTGGAGGCAAGGCAGCATGCGGGGCTGGGGGTTACCGCTACGCGCCCGCTGATGCTGGTGCACAGCGATGTCTGTGACGTCACCGGTCAGTACTCAGCAGCCACGCCTGATGGCATGCGCTACTTTGTCAGTCTGCTCGACGAGTTCAGCGGGCTGGTGGCTGTCGTGCTCATTAAGCACAAGTCAGAGGCGCCGGCAGCCCTTCGTGACATGGTCACCCTCTTGCAGCGTCGGCTGGGGCACAAGGTTGTGTACCTGCGCACAGACCGGGGGGGTGAGTACATCGGGGCTGAGACACAGCAGTGGTTGCGCAGCGAGGGCATCACGCACCAGCAGACAGCCCCCCGCACTCCCACCATGAATGGCAGCGCAGAGCGTGTCAACCGCACAATCATGGAGTGCGTCCGTGCTATGATGCTGGCCTCTGGGGTGCCAGCCTTTCTCTGGGGTTTTGGCGTGATGGCAGCAGCGCACGTGCACAACGTGCGCCCAGTGGCAGGCAAGCCCTGCACACCCCATGAGGCCTGCTTTGGCAGCCCCCCCGACATACATCACTTGCGCGTTTGGGGCTGCCCAGCTTGGGTGCACGACAGCGAGCCGAGCAGCAAGCTGGCCAGCCGGGGCATCAAAGGGGTCTTTGTGGGCTATGAGGAGGGGGGCAAGGCTTATCAAGTGTGGGCAGAGGGCCGGCTCTATGTGAGCAAAAGCGTGGTCTTTGACGAGCAAGCAGTCCTGCGCCGCTTCGCTCCCGTGCCGTGCGCACCTGCTCCCAGCGACCTGGTTGCCCCGCCAAGTGCCGTGGCGCCCAAGGAGGGGGGTAGTGCAGCTGGGGAGCAGCCTGGGAAGCAGGGTGGGATCGAGCAGGGTAGGATGGGCAGTGGGGGAGGGACTCTTGCTGTCACCCCCACCGTCACCCCCGCCCGACACAGCGCAAACCGTGGCGGGGGAAGCAGCGACAGCAACAGCGGCGGTGGGGGACAAGCGGGCAGTAGGGGTAGACCCCCTGCTGCTCCAGATAGTTCAGGCGGGGATGGTGTAGGGGCAGGCTAGGCTAGCTTAGGCGGGGCTGGCGGTCTGGGCAGTTTAGGGGGGATGGAGACTGGCACCCCTGACACCGTGCCCGCGTTGCGCCCCGCTCTTGTGCCACCCGAGCGGCGCCGTTCTGAGCGCGTGCGCAAGCGCGTGGAATTCCCCGACTTCGTCACTTTGTGCTACTCCGCTCGATACGAAAGCAACAGCAGCAGTGGCAGTGAGCGGGAGGGTGATGGGAGCAGGGGGAGCAGGGGGAGCTCTGGGGGTGCTGCCAGCCAGCCTGCTGAGCCTCGCTCCTTCAGCGAGGCCATGTCCCGGCCCGATGCTGAGGAGTGGGGCCGTGCCATGGATGCTGAGATGGCCAGCCAGCACGCCAATCAGACTTGGGTGCTGGTCAGCAGGCAGCCTGGCATGTCGGTTCTGCCAGGCCGCTGGGTCCTAAAAGTCAAGTGGGGCTCAGACGGCAGCATTGTCAAGTACAAGGCTCGCTGGGTGGTGAAGGGGTTTAGGCAGCGGGATGGGGTGGACTACTTTGAGGACGCTGTCTTTGCCCCTGTGGTCATGCACACGACCCAGCGCCTTATCTTTGCCCTAGCAGTGCAGAGGGGCTGGGGCCTCTGGCAGATTGACTTCAAAACGGCCTTCCTTAACAGCAAGCTCACAGACTCAGACCCGCAGATTTTTGTTGAGCAGCCAGAGGGGTATGAGGTGGGCAGGGGGCTGGTGTGCCAGCTGCAGCGCACAGTGTATGGCCTCAAGCAGGCCCCTCGGGCCTGGTACATGTGCCTGCGCGAGCAGCTGGAGCAGATTGGGTTCCGGGCTTCAGCAGCAGACCCCAGCCTATTCAGCCTGAGCACAAGCAGCGGAAGCGCGGTGCACATGCTCGTGTATGTCGACGACTGCATCCTTGCCAGCGCAGACGAGGCAGCGGTGCAGGAGGTTAAGCAGCAACTGCAGCAAGCCTTTGACGTGCACGACCTCGGGCAGGCAGCTGACTTCCTGGGGATGCGCATTGCCTTTGACCGCGCAGCCGGCATCTTGCGCCTAACGCAGCAGCAGTACATCGAGCAGCTGCTGCAGCGCTTTGGCCTAACAGAGTGCAACCCCCGCCAGCTGCCTCTCTCCCCTGGCACGCAGCTTGTGAAGGAGGGTGAGCAGCTCAGCGAGCAGCACACGCTGCGGTACCGCGAGCTAGTGGGCGGCCTGCTGTGGCTGTCCACCTGCACGCGCCCCGACATTGTTTTTGCAGTGGGCCAGCTTACGCGCTACATGCAGGCGCCCACGCGTGAGCATGAGCAGGCAGCGCAGGGGGTTCTGCGGTATCTCAGGGGCACAGCGGGGCAAGGGTTGTTCTTCAGGGGCAGCTGCAATGGGGAGCTGGTGGGGTTCTGCGACAGCGACTACGCCAGCTGCAAGCAGTCCCGGCGCAGCACCACAGGCTATGTCTTCATCCTGTCCGGTGCCACCGTGTCGGTGCGCAGCAAGCTGCAAACCACCGTGGCCACCTCCACCACCGAGGCTGAGTACCAAGCCGCTGCTGACGCCACCAGGGAAGCGCTGTTCTTGCGCAAGCTGCTGCATGAGCTCTGTGCAGTCACTGGCCCAATCCCCATCTTGTGCGACAGTCAGGGTGCGGTAGCCCTGGTGAAGAACCCAGTGGAGTCGCAGCGCAGCAAGCACATCGCCGTCATGCACCACATGGCGCGTGAGCGTGTGTGGCGTGGCGAGGTGGAGTTCTCTTACTGCCCCACGGCGGACATGGTGGCTGATGCGCTTACCAAGGCGCTGCCTGACCCCAAGTTCGTGTCGTGCAAGGCTGGCATGGGCGTGGGCTAAGCTAGTTTGAGCTCTGTGCTTTGACCGTGTGGAGTCCGTTCACTGCTTTCCTGCTTGTGTCTGTCATGGCACGTGCCTGCCTGCGTCTGTCCGTCTGCACGCATGAGCTACATGTACACTATGCTTTTCGTTGTCTCCATGCATCAGTACTTGTGCATTTTCTGTTGACGCTTAGCGCTTTAGCTTCCTGCTTTGCTGGCCTGGCCTGAGGGGGAGTGTTGTGGGGAACAGGCCTAGGCCACCCGCAGCCGTCTCTGACCTAAGTGTGAGGCGGTGTGAGACGGTGTACTTAAGCTGTGACTTGGGCCTGCGATGGTGGGCATTGACGTGCCCCCTTCGCAGGTATGGTGGTCGCTCTTGCTATGGCACATAGGGCATCCGACGTGGCAGCCGTAGTGCACCGCTATGCATTTGTACTTGTTCTTAGATCGTGGACTCTTTTGTAATGGGCATTGACGTGCCCCCTTCGCACTCCCCTCCGCCCCCCGATCGACCCTGTTGCAGCAAGCCAGAGTTCCTGCTTTTGACTCGACTTTGCTCATATGAAGCCTTCGCGTATGGTTGCAGCCGGCCACTGCATGCTGGTCACTGTGGATCGCTGCATTGCACATTGCCATCTCTTCTCTCCCCCCCACCCCAGCGAGATCGCGGCGTCTCAGGGCCTCATCACGCCGTGTATGCACCTAGCGAGATTAGCGCGATTCGAAGCAGGAAGTCATGGACGTCTGGAGGGCGGGCGACTAGGCAGCCTTACGGTTGATGGCTCCAGCGGCGTAAGCCCTCGCCATGCAGCATGTCCCGGCCGCACTGTTCAGGGGAAGGGGGGAGAGGGTGGGGGGAGGGGGCATCCCATCCAATACATTAAATGCCGCGCATGCCTGCAGGCCAGCCTACAGCGCTGAAACCAGCCTGCACCCAATCCACATCTTCCCACCGTTTCCTGCTCTTCAATCCCAACACCCCCACGCCCACAGCCACAACACCTACACACAGCCGCATATGTCTGAATACATGGAACACCTTCGCCTTGCTGCCCTTAACCTCTGTCTCTGCCACTGGCAGGCGCACCCACTATGACAGCGATAGCCAAGCAGCCTGGCCTGCCTTTTATACTCTGATGGCACATGCAGACCACAACCCAATTCAACATGGAACAAGGTGTTGCCTGTGTTAGTACACGCAGCCAAGCTACACAATCCAGGGGGCATGCGGCATGTAATAAAATGTATGGACTACACGAAAGAAGTGCATGCAGGCATGCGGGTGATGCATTGCTTGTCTCACATGTTGAGCAGGTGGCTCGCCGCACGTGCACATGCTAAGCGCTGAGGTATCGCCAGCTAAGGCACTTGGGCTGGATAAGAGGCGAAACAGGGTCAGGGTTATCAGAAGCGACGGCTACCAGCCAGGCTACAAAACAATGAAAGCACACAGACCTACGCTCTACTGCACCAAACCAACCACCTAACTGAAAGCCGCCCGGGTTACCCACCCACCCACCCACGCTCTGTTTCAAGAGCAGGGGATCTGCCCCCTTTATCACGGCACGGCCTGATGCACCCCGGCAGCTCCAGGTGCAGTCAGCGGGCGCTGCCAGGTCACACTGCTCACTGGCTGACTCAGTGCACCCCAGGCACAGCACAGCAGGCCACCCCTGACCCAGCAGCATGAGGAGGGACCAATGGCGGGCGCAGGCAGCGCAGCGGGGCAGTGCAGTCTGCAGGCAGTGCTGCTGGGCAGCGGAGGCGTAATGAGGGGCACACCTAGGCGGGGTAAAAGGGCAAGGCCAGCCTGCACTGCTGACCCCGACTGCCTCCCCAAACCTTATGCAGCTGCAGAACACAAGCCTGCAGCCCAGGGCCACCCCTAGCCTTTCCCCACCCTGCAGCCCTGGCCCCCTCTGGGACTCCCCCCAGCCCTGGCCCCCCCCTCACCACCCCCACGCTCCCCCCGCACCTGCTCACCCGCTGCTGACGGCTGCACAGGCAGCCTGAGTCACACTAACCACGCAGTGCATGCTCCTTGCCGGCTTCCATCCTTGTCACACTGTGCTCACACATGTCGCTGCGTTTGTCACACATGCACATGTGCAGTTCTCTGTGGCTGTTCTTCTGTCAGCGCGCACCATGCTGTACCCTGTAATGCTTGCCTGGCGTGGCAGGCCTGTACCAATAGCTGCTTGCCTTCCCCCGACAGCTGGTTGTGATACCTCCCTCTGGCCCTGCCCCCCGACCCCCTCCTCCCCTCCCTGCCTGTCCCACCAGCCAGTCACACCGCCAGCTGGCCCTCCCCCCTCCCCTACTACCAGGCCTCAGGGCTGCCCCTCCTCCCCGCCTCACCACCTACAGCTGGGCTGCGGGCAAGACGTGGGACACGGTGCATGCGGCAGTCCTGCCGGTCTGGCCCAGCAGCGCAGCCTGATGCAGGTGCAGTCCAGCCTGACGCCCACAGTCCAGCCTGCCGCACACTACACGCTACGCTGAGGCAGGGGGCAAGGCAGGAGCAGCGCGCAGCCTCCACCCCTACAGGCACAACACTGACCCCCCCTCCCCTCCCCCTTCCCTACTCATGCCCGGCCCTCCTCAAGCCACGCCCCCAGGCCCTCGCCCCCCAGCCTGACCCAGCCTGACCCAGGGCTGCAGGAGCGGCCAGGGAGGTTCAGGCGGTGGGGATGGTGACCGGGGCCGTCCGGGACACACTGGGGGGCGCTGGGCCCGCAGCCCCCCCCCCGGCCTCACGCCTGGCCCCCACCCTCCCCCCTCCCACCGCCACGCCGCTGCTGCCCACGCTGCCGCCTGCGCTGTCCGGTTTGCTTCCACTGCTGCTGCGGTCCAGCTCCACGCTGACCCTGTCTGCCGCCCAGGGGCTGCTGGACATGTGCCAGGCACCCAAGGAGTGCGCCCCCCGCGGCTGCCCTGGCCCCCCCCTGGTGTGGGTGCTGGTGCGCTGCAGGGCGGGCCGCGCGGTGTCAGGGGGGGTGGGGGGGCAGCGCGACACGCTGCTGCCAAAGCCGGGTGTGGGGTGGCCAGCCGGGTAGTCCATGCTGGTGCGGGGGCTGCCGGGGATGAAGGCGCCCACCGCCAGCGCCCCTGTGCAGCCAGCAATGTGGTCAGGGCGGTGTGGGGGGCAGGGGGGGCAGGGAGGGGGCGGGCCAGGGGTGTGTGGAGCGGGGGAGTCAGGGGGCCAAGAGGAGGGTCAGGAGTGGTGACTGGCTGGTGTGGGGGTGCTGCTAGCGTGGTGGTATGTGAGCCATTGCTACCAGTGTCACCACATGCGATGGCCCGTACAATACATTTCACCGTTTCACTGTATTCTCATGTTGTTGTATTCTTGTTTGCACGTATTTCAAGAGGTCACGGGTTCGAACCCCTTCAAAAAATATTTGCTCTCACGCCAGCAAGGCTGCTGTGCGCAAGGTTAGCCATTTAGGATGGCATGTAAACATGGTCCAATGCTCAAGGTCACAAGCCAGGATCACACACAAGGTAGGCTTGATGCTCAAATATCAAAGGATCACAGGGTGGGTCAAGTGGTGGGCTAGGTGCATCAAGTGCTCAGGGCCAGGGCCAGGGCCTCGGTTGATGCTGATGACGTGCACGGTGGTGTTCAAGTAGCAAGGAGCACGATGACGAGCACGTGCGATGACGTACGAGTAGCAAGGGCAAGTTGCCAGTGCAAGGCGTGATGGAGAGGGCACTTGTGGGTAGACAATGCAGCTGAGGCTGCGGCTGTGCCATGATGCCGCACTAGCTGGACCCTCTCTGGGTGAGGGCCGGGCATTTCTTGACATCGGTTGTACAGCCGCTGATGTGCTGCTCAACGCACATCACGCTGTTGATGCTGGCTTGCCAGAGGCAGTGTTTGCAAGTAACTTCCCATGCCGACTTGCTAGGTGAGTGCTCCAATGCACAGTATGCCATTCTGCTGCATGACAGGCGCATCACGCAGCACTTAAATAGCCCCCGGGCACAGGCAGGTCGTATCGTATTGTCATATTGTGCGCTCTTTTGAGCCAAAAAGTCAGAATACGAGAATACATGGAATAGCCCGTATTTTGACCGTACTTGGCAACACTGCTGGCTGATGAGGTGCAGGCTGCCACATGGGGGGGTTGAGGTCAGTCATGACATCAGGCAGCATTGAGCTCCTGCTGGTCAGTGAGGTTCCTGACTGCAGCTGAGCGCTTCCTCTGTGACAGGGGCTGTGCTGTGCTGGGCATACGGGTGCATGGACCCACCAGGGGAGGCGGGCAGGGCCAGGGGCGAGAGGGGGCACAGCAGGCCACTGGTCCCGCCACCCAGCTTGCAGGTAGGTGCAGCAGCAGGGGCGGTGGGAGGGCCGCTCTTGGTCGCCTGGCTGGGCTGGGTGCGGATCGTGGCCCAGGCCCCAGAGGTGGTGACGTCACAGGGCTGGCTGGATGAGGAGCTGGGGGCTGCCAGGCTGCCTGCGGCTGAGGGGGGGCCAGAGGGCGGGCCCCGCTGCCATGTTGCATCGTTGCCTGTTGCCAGCAGCCAGTCAATGCCCGCAGGGGGGCCACTCACCCGCACCCGGCAGGCTGCCGCCCTGCCCCCCTCACTGCCTGCTGCGGCCCCCCCCGCTGCTGCCCGGCTGGGAGCTGCAGGGGGCAGCGGGCCTGGGCTGCTGGGTGTGGGCCCTGGGGGCAGCGGTGCAAAGGCTGTGAAGCGCCAGTCGCGGGAGCACGAGGGGGCCAGCAGGGGGCTGCCGCTGGCGGTGACGGCCACAGCGGTAGCGGTGAAGGGGTCGCCCGGGTGGCTGCAGGTGTAGCCGATGTAGATGGGCTGCGGCTGGGCCAGGCTGCTGGCACGGCAGGGGGTGGAGGCCTGGGAGGTGCTTTTGGACCCCCCCCAGGGGGTGGAGGCGCTGGGGCAGGGCAGGGAGGGCGTGGGCCACAGTCCTGGCTGCCGGGGGTTCAAGGCTGAAGCAGGAGGGCCGGCTGCAGCACCAGCCCCGCCTGCCCTGAGGCTGTGCTGGCCTGAGGCGGAGCTGGGGCTGTAGGCATCAGGTGCGTCCCAGGAGGCGGAGGCGGAAGCCGGGCCGGGCGAGGTGCCAGCCACGTGCGCCAGCAGTGCGGGGTCAAGCAGAGCTTGCGCCCTCGCGAATGCGCTGCCTGCAAATGGCGCGTCGCTGGCGTCCCTCGCTGCGCCTCCAGGCGGCGCTGTCACATTTCCGGGTATGGTCACACGTCCCATTGTCGCGAGAGTCGTGCGTCGCGCTACACTTTCCGTTGAAGAGTCTGGGGGTGCCGTGCTGGTCGTGCGGGTGAGGAGCGTGGGTAACAGGAAGGGCTGGAACACGGCTGAGCTGGCAGGCGGGTTGACGGGCGAGGTGGCCGGCAGGTGCGCCATTAGCAAGCCCAGGTCGTAGGAGCCGCGGCCCACACAATCGTACAGCGGCTGCGTGGTCAGCAGGGGGCTGGCAGGGGGCAGTGCAGCCTCCACATTTGCTGGCGGGCTGGGTGTTGTAGCAGCAGGGGGAGTGTATTTGCTGGTGAGGGGTGTGGTGGCGGCAGCTGGCAGGCGCAAGCCCGTGGTGGTGGCGGGTGAGGGGGTGAGGGACATGGCGTCCTGCTGGTACGCCTCCCAGCTGACTGTCCCGCTGCCCACCCGCCCCTCCCCACCCCCACAGCTGCCACGGCTGCCAGCAGCGTCGATGGAGCTGCTGTGGGTGTCGCTGCCGCTGTTGCCGCCGCCGCTGCTTGGCTGCGTGAGACTGGCAGCCAGGGCCTGAGAGGCGGGCGCAGGCGTGGGGCTGGGGAGCGTGGTCTGCAGGGGGTCAGCGGCTGCTGCACTGGCCATCACGCAGCCTGGCTCAGCCCCAGTCCGCGCGCTCTCGCTGCTGTCACTGCTGCCACTGCTGCTGCTGTGGCCACGGCTGCTGCCTGTGGACTGCCAGCGGTGCGCAAAGGAGCGGCGGCCGGGCCTTGCACCTGGTCTATCGCCCCAGACACTGCCCCCCCCCTCCCCCTCCTCTTCCCCCCCGCTGCCAGCCAGCTGAGTGGCCACACTGGGCACCAGGAGCAGGCTGCTGCTAGACTGACCACAATCCTGGCCCTGCCCCTCCCCTGCTGCTGTGTCGGCCCTGCTGCCGTGCTGCCACCAGGCACTGCCCAGGCTGAGCCGGCTGCTTGCACAGCGCGACAAGCAGCGCCCGCTGGGGTGCACACGGCCCTCCCTGCCTGCTTGCTGCACCCCAGGGGGTTGCTGCCTGAGGGGCTGCCCACTCCCCCCCATCTCCTCAGCAGCGGGTGGGGAGGTGTGCTGTGCGGCAGGCCCTGCACCCGGGCTGCTGCCACATGCGGGCGCATGGCTGCTGGGGCTGCTGGTGCAGGGCCGTGCAGGCGCCAGGTCCAGGTCCCGCAGGTCCGGGTGGGAGGCCAGGCCCAGGTGCATGAAGCCCACCGGCTGCAGGGTGCGGGCCAGCAGGTGCGCAGGGTCCAGCTGCGACTGGTCGTAGGGGCAGCCCACTGGGTGCGGGAGGGAGGCGGGCAGGCAGCCGCCAGACATCATCAGGCTGCTGCTAGGGGGACTCACGCTGGTGCCCAGGGGCGGCAGGATTAGGAGGGGCAGGGGGGAGCCTGGGGTGGGGCTGGGGCAGGGCAGGGGGGCGCAGCAGGGGGGCACCGCGGGGGTGGTAGTGCGGTTGAGGCTAATTGCCAGGGAGGGGGGCCTGCAGAGTGTGGGGTCAAATGGGGGTGGGGGGTGGGGGGCCTTGCTGGCACCCGGGGGGGGAGGGGCGCCAGGAGCAGACAGCTGGCAGGCAGCTGGGAGCATGCGGGGGGGGCTGGGGGGGGGGCTGCGGGCGGGAGGGGCTTGACGGTGGCGGGGGGGAGCGCCCAGCAGGTCTGGTCGGATCATTGCCTGCTGGTCTAGCGGCTGGGGTGGCGCTTGGTGGATAGCCAGGGACTGCCAAAACCGGGTGGGTGGGCTGCATGAGGTGGGAGGGTGCAAAGCACACCTCGCCCGGCGAGTGCATGTGGCAGGCCAGCTTGAGCGCACGGCGAGTACGGGGACAGCCAGGAGGAAACAAGCAACAACTTGTCAAGCACAAACTCTGTGGGTTGGATTTCCTGCAGCCAGTGAGCAACAAAGGAAGGGTGGAAGGGAGGGAGGGATAGAGGGCAATGCGGTCTCATGCAGGTAGGCTTGCATTTGGGAGAATCTGACGGCAGCTGTCGGACGAAATACAGTCAAATGCCATTGGCGGGCTATAGCTCGGCAAAATGTTGGACAAACACACACAGGCTGCGCGGCGCGGGGCTGACTAGGCACAAGACCGCAGGACTCCGACACCGAAGCAAATGCGCTGCAGGTCGCAGTGGTGCCCTGATCGCGGCTTCAATTGCTCTGACAACAGCTAGCATTATTCAGCAATGGCGCTCGGAGCTCCGACTCTTGCTCACGCACCGGCCTGCAGGGCCCGTGTGATCCCTGGAATGGAGGTTCGGCAATGTCTGTCCAAGCGGGGGGCGGGAGTTCCTCGTAGGGTTCCTAGAGCAATGTAAACCATGTGACCATGCGCAAGCGTGGAAGGCGGTGGACAGCTCATCAATTGGGTAGCGCGAGGCGGTACCTGGCAGCTTAGAACTGTTACATCACACTCGCTTTTGCCATAGTTTGCGGTCGGCGCCTGGCACTGCAATTGCACGGCTTTGATTCTTTAGCATACTTCAGCTTGTTCGCGGGGTTTCAATGCGTGGGTAAGACATTTCCGCGCATCATGTGCTTTTCCTACTGCTTTTGAAAACATTCTTTCCTCGCATTGAAACCCGCGGCACATGCGACACAGATCGTGTCACACCCAGGGACAGGCCTGGCCGTTAGAGCGAGACCGGATGTGTTAATGTGTAACCCGTTTTGTTAAAGTTGACGGCTTGGTCGTGATACGAGTCATTTTTTGCTGTCCTTCTGGTCGCGACACGGCAATGCACACGCGACACTATGCAGGCAAAAGTGGTCAGTGAGACGCAGTCCCAGGGTAGCAAAACGGGTATGTGCTCTACTGACCGTGCCAAACCCAAGTAGGCTCCCGTAGCCCCTGGTCACCCCCGCCATTCAATGGCCCATTGGCTGCACCCCCAGATAACTTCAACTCATTTTTCGCCGATTGGTGCGATGAGCTGGTGATGGTCTAACTAGAGTGCAGCCAGCCCCAGCGGTTTGCCGGGTGGCTGGCCCCCAACACGCGACGTGTTCTGAAGCATCGCACACACATTTAGCGACGGCTATAGGCAGCCTGGACCCAGAGCAGCGTGAAATTTGCATCCTGACTGGACATGCCAACTTTTCAGGTTAGCACGCAACAGTGTTGCAACGTCCCAGCACGCATCGAGACCCTCTCTTAAGCACACCTGCTGCTTCCCGGCCTGCCCCCAACTCTAAAGTGTCACCTTTGATCATCAAACGACGCCCCGGCTGGTCGATGGCATTGCGGATTGGCCAACGGATGGGAGCGTGACCGCGACGGCGATTTGCTGCTGAACACAGGTGCAGGCTACATGTGGCAGCAATATTGTGGTTGCACAAGATGATTAAGTCAGTTGTGCCTGTGGCTTCTGAGCAACAACGATCGACAAGAATTAGTTGAAAATTTGTTGAAACTAAGCTGAAATCTGTATTTGCTATTGTGCAGGCTAGTGAATGCCATGGGTAGTAGTAGTTGTTACACTAGGGAGGGAGGGCTTGGGTGGATACAAGCCAACCTCCAAAGGTAAAAGAAAAGGGTAGTGAAGTCTTTACGTGCCCATCTGCAGAAAGGGAGGGAGGTTCTGGCACAGCGCGGGGCTGCTGAGGCTGAGGCCAAGGGCCAGGCTCTTGCCGCTGAGGCTGAGGCCAGGCTGATGCTGGTGCATATGAGGCACAGTTGCACCAGCTGCAGGCTGACCTGCAGCAGAGGGAGCAGCAAGTTGCTGACACCCAGCGCTTGCAACATCTACAGCAACAGATGCAGGACATCCAGCGGGAAGAAATTCAACGCAAGGAGCAGCAGGTGGTAGAGCAGCAGCACCAGTTGCAGCAGCAGCAGGCAGACTTGCACCTGAGGGAGCAGAAGGTGGCTGAGCAGCAGCACCAGCTGCAGCAGCAGCAGAAGGCAGACATGCACCTGAGGGAGCGCAAAGGCGGCTCAAATGTCCGCACTCAAACTCATGATTGTTTTGCTCATGCGGGCCTTGCCGCGGGCATTTTCACATGGCATGCCAAACTGATGTAACAGCGCCACTCCACACACGCACGGAAACACACAAGGCTGGAGCGATACTTGACACCTGCTGGTCATGTTGCAGCATTCTTTGCTGGCCCTGCAGCTGCATCTTCGGGCGTACCAGCTGTCTCTCTGATGACGAGCACCTTGACATGCTTCTTGCATGTGCAACCATCAAACTGCATTGCTTGACCTTGCCCACCCCTGCCGTGCACCATGTGCCTACCACCACGAATTCCCCGCCCCGCCCCGCCCCGCCCCGCCCCGCCCCGCCCCGCCCCGCCCCGCCCCGCCCCGCCCCGCCCCGCCCCGCCCCGCCCCGCCCCGCCCCGCCCCGCCCCGCCCCGCCCCGCCCCGCCCCGCCCCGCCCCGCCCCGCCCCGCCCCGCCCCGCCCCGCCCCGCCCCGCCCCGCCCCGCCCCGCCCCGCCCCGCCCCGCCCCGCCCCGCCCCGCCCCGCCCCGCCCCGCCCCGCCCCGCCCCGCCCCGCCCCGCCCCGCCCCGCCCCGCCCCGCCCCGCCCCGCCCCGCCCCGCCCCGCCCCGCCCCGCCCCGCCCCGATGTAGGAGTGGGAGGGGGTGCGAGGGTTGCTAAGGGTAGGGTCCAGCCGTCAGAGTGGGCTAGTCATTACTGCAAGGCAAAGCCGGGTCGCGCCAACGTCATTTGCAGCAGGCCTGTTTGATGAACTGCCGTGCTTTCTCTTCCAGCAGCTGTGTCGTTGAGTTACCAAACCCATGTTGGGGCCCGGCCACCTGAGTTCATGTCAACATCCATCGCCCCACCCTCGTAAGGGGGTGGAGGTAAGATACTATTGATTGATGCCGGCTGTTTTAGGTGTAGGTACCGACAGTTCGGTTTACACGTAACGCATCTCTCAGTAGTAGGGCAATTATGCGCTGTTACCCCCAGCCCTTGCCCTTGCCCCTGCCTGCATCCACCCTCCGCATCACCTCTCCGCTGCCCCCTGGCCGGGCTCGGCTGCCAGTCAGGTCTGACCCCCACCAGGCAGCATGCCCCTAGCACACGTCAGTTTTCACGCCAGTTTTCAGTTGCTCATGGGCCGCTCATAGCACATGCACACTGCAGAGGCAGGGCTTGGGTGAATACGAGCCAACCTGCAGCCAGACCCCACCACCCCTGCTATGATCACCGCAGCAGCCCCTCAGCCCTGGCCCTGCCTGGCTCCCTGCACCGATGTTCCTGCACTGTGTACTTGGCCCCCCTCACCACCACCAAAGGCACACAGTCAGGCGGCAGGGGGGTCAGGCTCGACATTGGGATGTGTCCGGCTTCCGGTGTGGCCAGTCATCTGCTGCATTGCCGTCTCCTTGTTCTCTCCCTGGTGGCACAAGCCGAGGAAGCTCGCTTGAAGATGACAGCGGTTACGAAAACTGCCGATCTTTTGCCCGAACTTTCCTGTGACTCCTTCAACACAGTGTGTCGCATTATGCTAATGGCTGAGGGCACCGGCATACTTTGGCCTACCGTCGGTGCAACGTGGGGCGCGGAGCCTGCCCAGCTGCAGGATTTGTTCCCCTCTGAATGGGCCGAGCAGGACTTCCGTCTGGACGACAATTGGATGCTTGACGCAGACGATGCGCGGTGCATCCAAGACCTAGTTGCCGAGCTTTTGCCCGAGCCAGCTGCGGCAAGCGACGGTCAGGCACTGCTAAGCGAATGGGCTCAACCGACAATGCAAGAGACTCGATCGCAGGTGAGATGCGTCATGCCAAGTTTCCTCCAGGGCTGGCATGTCAAGCAGCAGCAGTGGCAGCAGTGGCAGCAGTGGCATCACCAGCAGCAGCGGCATCACCAGCAGCAGCGGCTTCAGCAGCAGCGGCAATAGCAACAAGCTTGAGCAGCAGCCATGAGCAGCAGCACTAGTATGTCTTGCAGGCAGTGAAGCGTCCCAAAGCCAAGCGTGACGAGGCGGCCAAGTCCCGGCGCAAGGCTGAGCGGAAGAAGGCGGCAATGGCAGAGGCGGAGCTGGCCATGTCCCAGAAGCTGCAGGAGCTCAAGCGGCTGGAGGCGCAGAACACTGCACTCAAGCACAGGTGCCTTAGCAGCACCTGCTTCACAGCAACAGCTGCCACCGCAGGCAGCCTGATGCTGCCCTTGCCCCTTCGCTGGCTGTACAGCTTCCCCCTAGCCTGGCAGCGTAGGGCTGCAGCCAGCCAGCAGTGGCAGGCTGCTGCAGGCTTCAGGCCAGGGTGCAGGTCAGGGCCAGGCTGCACCTCATAGCCCAGACAAGGGCCAGGCAAGGCCTGGGGTGGGGTGGGGCGGTGATCACCCTCACTCACTCACTCACTCACTCACTCACTCACTCACTCACTCACTCACTCACTCGCTCAGGCACAGCGTGTTGGACCGGCTGGTCACCATGCGCACCTACCAGCTGGACATGATGAAGCTGACCCCAGACCCCCCCTCCAGCGCCCCCCCCTTCCCCTCCTCGCCCCCCTTCCTGCCGCCCCCCCCCCTCACTGCCCCCCCCCTGCACAGCCAGGTCAGCCTGAGTCTCAGCCTGGGCCGCAGCAGCCTGCAGCAGGCAAGCTCCTCCGCCTATACTGCCTCCAGCGACCCCCCGGCCTTAACGCCCAGCAGCAGCGCCGCCAGCAGCCTGCTGCTCCTGGCACCCCACCACCACCACCACCACCACCCAGGTCCTGGGCACCTACCGGGCAGCTCCCAGAGCATGGCCAGCAGTGAGGTCACCCGCAGCAGCAGCTCAGGGACTGGCGGCGATGGCCTGGAGGCAGGGGCTGGGGGGCAGCAGCAGGGGGCCCAGCAGCAGCAGCAGGGGGGCCAGCAGCAGCAGCTAGACACAGGGTGTTGCTGTGCCCCGTCGCTGCCCTGGGGGGATGGACCCCCTAGCCTGGACAGCCCCCTGGGTGCCCTGCAGCCTCTGCTGCCGCCCCTCACCCCTGCTGACCTGGCGCGCTTCAGAGGCCTGACTGCGCTGCAGTTCATTGCGCGCTACAAGGTGCGGGGCAGCCAGGGGGGGCAGGCCAGGGGTGGTCAGTCAGGTCTTGTGTCCCTCGCTACAAGGTGCGGGGCAGCCAGGGGGGGGGGCAGAACTCAACACTGGAACAAAGACACTGGTGTACGGCTGCACCCCAGGGGGCCTGATGACCCCAGGCTCCGTCACGGTGTGTGGCAGCTGTTCAGCCTCACCCCCTGAGCAGTGTGGGGGCTCAGTGAGCGGCGCACGCTTCACAGTGTGCGGGGCTGCGGGCCCTGGCTGCTGACGCCGGCCTGCCCCTGCCCCTCACCTCGCTGCCCCCGGCTGCCTGGTGCCGCCTGCAGCCCCCACCCCCACCCCCTGTCCCTGTCCCCTGCCGCCAAAGCCCCCTGCTGCTGGCTGCCACCCCTCCCCCCTGCTGCTGGCCCCCGACCCTGCTGCTGGCTGCGGCCCCTGCCCCTGTCCCCCCTGCTGCTGCCCGCTGCCCCTCAGGAGCACCTGGCGGGTCTGAGCCACCACCTGCTGGCCCTGGAGCGGACCGGGCCCCGCAGCGCCGCCGCTGAGTCCGGGCTGATGCAGGCCATGGCCCGCGCCATGTTTGACCTCAAGCACTGCAGCATGCAAGCGCCGGACACCATGCAGCGGGTCATGGCCACGCACCTGGAGACCGGGCAGGAGGTGCGCAGGGGGGCGGCTGCGCAGGCTGGGGGGGGTGCGTCAGGCAGGCCTGGGCCAGGGCCTCAGGCAGCTGACTTCCTAGCTGGAGCCCTCACTGCCTGTGGGGTGGGGGGGGAGCAGCAGCAGAGCTTGACCCGACTGTCCGCCATAGTCTGCCATAACGCAGCGTGGGCCTGGCAGCGGTCACACAGCACACGGCCCGCTCAGGCTCCTGACCATTGCCAGCCTGGACCCCTGCCCCCTTTCCCCCCTGCTGCCGCGCAGGCCGCGCCCCCCCCCCAGCACTGGCACCAGCTGCTGCCCAGCCTGGCGCTGTCGCCCTCACAGCAGCAGGATTGCTGGGAGCTGTGGGGGGTGAGTGCCCTGCCCCCTTCCCCCCCCCTCCACCCTAACCCCACCCTGACCTCTGCCCTGACCGCTAGACCCCAGCCTGTTCCCCCCCCCCTGGTGCCCTGAGCCATACAGCGATACAGCACCACCACCACCCTCCACGGCCATCGCCTGCCCCCCCTGCCCCCTGCCGCCCCCCCTGCCCCCTGCCCCCTGCTGCCCCCCCTGCCCCATGCCGCCCCCCCTGCCCCATGCCGCCCCCCCTGCCCCATGCCGCCCCCCCTGCCCCCTGCCGCCCACCTTGCCCCATGCCGCCCCCCCTGCCCCCTGCCCCCCAGGCGTACGAGCGGCTGATGTCCCGGGTGCTCACTGAGCGGGCGCACATCAACGCCACGCTGGCAGCGCACGGGCGCAGCGCCCCCCCCTCCCAGGCGCTGCTCAGCCTCAACGTGCCTGTGGAGTGCGCTGTGCTGGAGGTCAGGGGGCAGGCAGGGGGGCAGGGGGGCAGGGGGGCAGGGGCAGGGGGCAGGGGGCAGCGGGTGAGAGCAGAGGCAAGGGCAGTTCAGGGGTGGGAGGAGCAAGTTAGAGTGGGGGTGGGGGACAGGGGCAAGGTCTTACCCCAGGCCCCCCCCTGACCCTGCTTGCCTCTCAGCTGCCTGCTGCTGCTGCTGCTGCTGCTGCTGCTGCTGCAGTCCCTGATGCGCAACCTGCGTCAAGAGAAGAGCCTCGCCCTCATGCTGCGCGGCTTCATGTTTGCCCAGGTGGGGGCAGGAGGGGGCAGGAGGGGGCAGGAGGGGGCAGGAGGGGCAGGGTGCCGGGGTGAGGGAGGAGCCGGTGAGCCTGGTGGTGGTGTTGTTGGTGGTGGTGTTGCGCCCTGCAGGTTTGCACTCTGCTGCAGTCCGCGCGCATGATGGTGCACTCCTACCCCTTCTTCCCCAACGTGACGGCCATTGTGGCAGCGCTGGTGGAGGACATGCGCGCAACAGGGGCAGCGCCGGATGGCTGAGGGCACCCCCGCAGCCTGCCCGCACCCCGCCAGCCCCCACACCTGGCTGCCCCTCCCCCTACGCCGCTGCCAACCCTCAGCAACGCCCTGGCCAGGGGACAGCAGCCGGACGAGCAGCACCCCCCCACCCCCACAGCCACTGATGATGGCAGGGTGGTGGTAAGGGGTGTGATACGGGTTGGGTCACACACAGGGTAAGGGGTGGGGCACAAGGTGGGGCAGTGCCACCCCCCCTCCCCCCCGCACACCACCACCCACACCCTAACGGGACACTGGGTTAGGGTTAGGGTAAACCAGGGCCGGGCGGCTGCTTTGACGGCTGCAACACCCAGGCTGCAGCAGCAGCAGCAGCAGCAGCAGCAGCCGGGGGAATGGGCAGGGAGTTGTGCCTTCCAGGCAGCCAGGCAAGGCCGTGGTGCAGGCTGGCTGGCTGTACAGCTGGGAGGAGGTGGAGGGGGGGGGGGGGGTGTTAAGTAGCAGTAGGGTCGCTGTGAGAACATACGGGTTTGGAGGGGGGGTGGAGGTCCTAGGCTGTTAAGGAGGGCTGGCCCCTGGCTGGGTGTGCAGCAGCGGGGCTAGCCCTCTCGCCTGCCCCCTGCTCACACCTGTCAAGGTCTGGCAGGGACCGTGCACTGCTCATCACTAATGCTAGCGGGCAACGCGGGGCATCCATTCGTACAGGTGCTTCTGGGTCGGCCTGCCATGTCAGCCGTATTCACCACCGGGCCAGCTGGACGGATCCGCCAGGGCCGGGGTGTCGTGTGTTGGGAAGGCCACCGCCGCAAACGCGCAGCCGACACGAGGTGATAGCGGGTCCGGGGTTGCAGTGCGCAGCAACGTTGTTAGCAGCGGCTGTGTGGCGTGGCGATGAAGAGCAGTGGTCATTGTGTAGATACTCAGCTGTTGCGCTAGTGGTTGCGGCAATGGTTGCGATGATGATGAGGTACCGCGCAAGGCACGATTCCTAGAGATGGTGGGTTCGGGCCACTGTAAATACATCAGCTACGTTGTTGTGGTGGGCGGTGGGTGGTGGGTTGCGGCTCACGATCCTCCCCTTGGAAGTGCATGGCTGGCTGCCGACATACACACACAACGTTTGTACTCAATACGGCTCATCTGGGTGCGGCGCGTATGTGACCGGCGAGGACTAGCGCTACCGCAACAGCTGGAACAGGAAGCGACGAAGGGGAAGAATACTCCGGCAGAAGCTGCGTGAAATCACGAAAGAAGCTTACGCTTGGGCCGAGGCGTGTGTCTACCACTTACCCTAGATGGCAAGGAGAGCCCCCAAGTGAAGGCTCGACCCCCTGCTCTGAGTCAGGGCCTGACCCCTGTCCCGAGCTTGTAGCTGGCTTTGGCAATGCAGTGTGCGCTGCTAATCACTGTACGGGTGCCGCCTGTATGCGATTGTGCCACCAGTTCGGATTACATATAACGCATCTCCTGGTAGTAGAGGAACTATGTGCTGTACGTGGTTGGTGGCTCTAACGCTACACAGCTCCGCCGCTACAGGCTGGGTACGAGCGCACAGCTTGTAGAGGTGATGCTGCTCGGCTGCCACTGGGGTGGCTGGGAGGCGGACGGGTGCTGGGAGTGAGCCCCAAGCGCATGCCTGGTGTCGAGAGTACAGTGCACAGCGTCAAAGCCATGCCAAGCTGGTGCCGGGGGGTGGGAGGAAAGGTGGGGGGATAGGGTCAGGCCAGGGCCGAGGCAACAGCTTGGGGGGGATGTCGAGGAGCCGAGACAATGTCGGGCTTGAGTTCAGTGCTGAGCTGCAAGAGACCCGGCTTGAGGACAACCAGCTGAACACGGCAAGTCAGGGGGACGTCAGGGGCGGGGTGTAACGGAGCGGAAGCGATGAACACGGTGCAAATCTGAGTACGATTTTGTCTAATGCAACTTCTGATCCACTTTTCGCGATAAGGTGCGTTGACCTGCAGCCCTGCAAGACCTGCAGCCTCAGGGCTGGTGCTCGGAGACGCGACGATGCCGTGTGCCGCCTACAGTCTGCAATGCAAGCCTCTCCATCGGACTTGCATTCCGGTACGCAATGTTTGCAACTAAGAATGGTTGCAATGCATTAGCTAAACCTGGGTCGAAATTTGTTGTCCAGATGCACCAAATCCGCGCGTCGCGACGCCTGTTGTCAAGAGCAGCAGCCAGTGGGTGTGGATGGCATTGCAAGGCTCAGTTGCGTGTAACGGCGCAGTTCGACCTGGCTTGCAAGCCCACCATTGATTGGCGTCCTTGTCGCCTGGTGCAGGTCCTGCTGACGGTGTAAGGCCGTCAGGCGGTGCAGGCGGGCGCAGCGCTCCTGGCTCCTCACCCGCCTCAGGCACGCTGGCCCAGGCCTCCCTGCCCATGCTTCCCCAGCTGCGTCTGCCGCCCCTGCTGTTGACGCTGCTGCTGCTGCCTGGTGCTGGCTGCAGGCCCAGAGGAGCCGAGCCCGCAGGCCCTGCCCCTGAACCCAGCCGCCTCACGACCTGGCGGCCGCGGTGGCAGTGCCTGGGGCAATGCCTATGACCAGGGTGGGCTGCACACGGCGCACACTCACACATGGCAGCCTGGGGAGGAGAGAGTGTTGTACTACTGCTTTGTGTTGCAGCAACACTGGTGGACCTCACATGCTGCACCTCAGCGAATGCCATGTGATGATGGTGATGGCACGCCTGAAGCCATCAAGGCTCAGCTAGAGCAGCATCATAAGGCTAGGGTTGGGGTTAGGGTTAGGGCCAGAGCAGCTGGGTCCTCAGGCCTGTTAGGGTCTGCCTGCCAGTGGCACGGCCTGCTGCTCCTGAACCCCTGCTGCAGGGCCCAGCCTGACACCCGCAGCCCCCCAGCCTGACCCCGGCCTTGACCCTGCGGTCGCCCGGCCGGGAGGCAGGGGGGGCGACAGCAGAGCAGCCTCACGCCCCGCACAAGGTGTGACCCCACACCTCACTGCCCACCAGGCGCGCCCCACACCGGGTATCCCATCCCATCCCAACCCATCACCATGCAGACGGACTGCACCCCACACCTGCTGCAGGCCTCCCCACACCACATAGCGCCGCTGACTGCCACCCTTACAGCCACGGCTCACGCTCCTGACGCATATTGTATGCTCCCGCTGCATGACCCGCTGATGCTGGCCCCTTTGCCCTGCAGAGCCAACGGCGCTGGCTGGCCGGGGCAGTGCCAGCAGCGAGCGGCCGGGGGGCAGGCTGCGCCGCGCCGCCCCCAGCCCCAGCCCAAGTCGCAGCAGCCCAACCAGCAGCAGCCCCAGCCCCCCCAGCATCAGCCCCACCCCCCCCAGCCTCAGCTCCCCCAGCAGCCTCAGCGAGGGTCCAGGCACCCCCAGCAACAACGGCACCGGGGGCAGTGGGCGTGGGAGTGGAGGGGGCGGCGACGGCTCTTCCCCCTCAAACCAGGGCGGGGCGGGAGGGGCACAGCCGCAGGGAGGATTCGATCCCGGGTCTCTGGTGCCCTGGCTGCTGGCCTATGCCGCCCTCAGTGGCCTGGCCTATGCGGGCCAGACCTTGTGAGTGGCGCTGGTGGGCAGCGGGGGGCGCGACGCCAGGGGCGGGCCAGTCACCAGCAGGCAGGCCGGGCAGCAGCAGGCAGGCCGGGCAGCAGCAGGCAGGCCGGGCAGCAGCAGGCAGGCCGGCTGTGTAGTAGGGTCGGGGCTGACATAGGGCCTAGGGTGTGGCCCGGCACCCTGCCGCCCTGCTGCTGGGCACCTTGAGGGCCCTGCCCCGCACACCTCATGCCTGCACCACCTGCACCACCCGACCTGATGTCGCCTGCCTGCCTGGCCCTGCTGCCACCAGCCTGACAGCACAACAACTGCCGCCTGCTGCCCTCACAGCCGCCTGGCCGCTGCTGCCTGCTGTGCAGCTGGGCGCGACCACCCGCCCCCACCACTATGGAGGTGGCAGTACTAACTGCCCAGGTTGTCCCCCCAGCTGCCCCCGCTGCCCCCGCTCTGCGGCCCTGCTGTGCGGGGGGCGCCAAGGCCACGGGCGCAGTGGGTGTCAGTGTGGAGAGGAGGTCAGGGCAGTAGGGCTGAGCCAGGAGGGCGGCAGGAGGGCCCAGGGGGCATGGGGGGGCAGGCCCACAGCAGGTCACACTCACACGAGCTGGCCAGTGGCACCCCCTGAGACCTCTAGCCTGCAGCCACACTAGGTGCTGCTGGGGTCACACATCACGGTCCATCTAGCCCCCGGAGGTGACCCTGAGGGACGCTGAGGCGCTCTGGTGCCGACTCCTTCCCCCTCACACGCTGATTGGGGCCAGCATCGCCCGGGTTGCTCAGGCTGCATTGCTTCGGCTTCCCAACTCTCCCAGCTACAACTCGTATGGCTAGGTGTGGTCAGGCCGAATGTGTGGCAGAATGACGCTTGTCACTAGTCTTGGCGCTCAGGATGCACAGCTACCGGCTGCCGCCTCCGCTGCCCGGCTCGTCACGCGGTTGGCGCATGCAGTGTGCCGGTGCTAGCGGCCTGCTGTAGAGGCGAGCTAACTACGCGAGCTAACTAGGCGGTAACTACAGTTTACAGCGAGCACCTGCACACAGTGAGGAACAATCGCCGCAGTCAAAATGATTCACATGGCACGCCAAACCGATGTAAAGACGCCCCGCCCAGCCCAGCCCAGCCCAGCCCAGCCCAGCCCAGCCCAGCCCAGCCCAGCCCAGCCCAGCCCAGCCCAGCCCAGCCCAGCCCAGCCCAGCCCAGCCCAGCCCAGCCCAGCCCAGCCCAGCCCAGCCCAGCCCAGCCCAGCCCAGCCCAGCCCAGCCCAGCCCAGCCCAGCCCAGCCCAGCCCAGCCCAGCCCAGCCCAGCCCAGCCCAGCCCAGCCCAGCCCAGCCCAGCCCAGCCCAGCCCAGCCCAGCCCAGCCCAGCCCAGCCCAGCCCAGCCCAGCCCAGCCCAGCCCAGCCCAGCCCAGCCCAGCCCAGCCCAGCCCAGCCCAGCCCAGCCCAGCCCAGCCCAGCCCAGCCCAGCCCAGCCCAGCCCAGCCCAGCCCAGCCCAGCCCAGCCCAGCCCAGCCCAGCCCAGCCCAGCCCAGCCCAGCCCAGCCCAGCCCAGCCCAGCCCAGCCCAGCCCAGCCCAGCCCAGCCCAGCCCAGCCCTCAAAGCTCTCGTCACGTGGAGCTATATAGGCCCTAGCCTACGCCGGTCACTCATTTTGGTTTAACTGAGTTTCGTATGAGGTAGGCACCAGTCACTGCTCACCACTGCGGTGGACACGCTTACTTGCTATGCCGAGTATGCTTTTAATCTTGACCAGACTATACATGGTGTTCTGCGCCCAAGGTGTGACAGGTGGGGCACATGTGTAGGGTCCAGCTTGCCAGTATTCAACCCGGTCAGGAGGCCTCTGGCAATGCTCTGGGTGCTCAGACTAGGGCTGGGGTCACACCCTGCATTCGTGCGTCACACAGCACGAATGCAGGGTCGGGGTGTTATTGCATTGCTATGGGCGGAGCATGAGCGAGGTGATACCCAGCTGCTATGTGTGCGGCGCTGTAGCAGTACTGCGGAGCGACTTTGGGATAAATGAACGGTGCTCTTTCAGCCGTCGTTGGCTTGCCCTAACTTACATGAACCAACTGATATGACAAAGCTTATCTGTCTTCAGGTTGTTTTACGCTTGCGCTAACCCACAATGCGGCGAGTTTCTGCTCTACAAAACCAATTGGGGTAAAGGACTCGACGCGGATCACTTCACTTCCAGCGAATAGAATACCATGAATTCAGCCCCAGCGCCATGGCGCCACCCACCTGCAGACCGTGGGTTTGTTGAACGGCAGGATGGCACCCTGGAGGATGTCGGGGAGCACCTGGCACGTCTGGCACATCAGCGGCATAGCAGGTGCAGGTGCAGGGGTGCAGCATGAGCAGGTGGTGTAGAGTCAGGTGGTAGACGAGGGCAGGTGTTATAGCAGAGGCGGGGGCATCATCATCACCATCATCACCATCATCATCATCATCATCATCATCATCATTCTTATAATGATAGGAAGCAGCATCATGAGCATCATGAGCAGGAGCAGGAGCAGGTGAAGGAGCTCAGGTGATATGCTTAGCAGGCCACACGAGCACACCATGGCAGCCTGTGTTGTTGCAATCAAGCATGCGTGAGGGGTTGCTGGGTGCAAACATGGAGCCACCTGTTGCTGATGACATAGGGGCAGGGGCAGGGGCAGGGGCAGGGGCAGGGGCAGGGGCAGGGGCAGGCATGCAGGGAGCTGGAGAGTGGCTGGGCCTGACCCCGCACCCCCCCTGTGCCTTGCCCCACCCCCTGTTGGCTGCTGCCCTGCAGCCTGGAGGTCCAGAGGGGCAGTGCCGCGGCCCTTCCTAGCCAACTGCTCCCCCCAGGTGGCCCTGCTGCCCCTCATCAGGGCGGCCTGCTGCCACAGGGACACCCAGGCCCAGCCCCCCCACTGTGCCATGCCCAGCTGCCTGGCCAGCCGCCAGCCCCAGCCATCCAGCAGCTGCACCAGCAGCAGCATCAGGCTGCACAGGCGCTGTTTGAGCAGCAGCAGGCAGTGCAGCGCCAGGCGGCAAAGCAGCGGGCTGCACAGGCCCTGTACGAGCAGCAGCTGGGGCAGCAGCAGGCAGCTCAACAGCAGTTGAAGCAGCAGCAACAGCAGCAGCTGCAGCAGCAGCAGCAGAAGATGGAGCAGCAGTTGGCGGCACAGCAGCAGGCAGGGCAGCAGCAGGCGGCGGCCCAGGTGTACCAACAACAGATGTACCAGCGCCAGCGGGCAGCGCAGCAGCTGTACGAGCAGCAGTCAAGGCAGCAGCAGCATGAAGCGGCACAGCAGAGGACAGCACAGCAGCTGCATGAGGAGCGCCTGCAGCAGCAGCAGCAGCAGCAACAACACCTCCTTCAGCAGCAGCAGGCGGAGCAGCAGCAGCAGCAGCAGCAGCAGGCGGAGCAATCCATACCCTGGCCCACCTGCCCGCCCCAGCCTGAGCCCCCACCCCCCCAGCCTGAGCCCCCCCCTCCCCAGCCCCCGCCCCAGCCTCAGCCTCTTCCCCAGCGGGCGATGTACCTGTACCGGCACATGCCCCCTGAGGAGCAGCAGGCCGTCCGGCACCTGCTGCACCAGCTCATGGCGGCGGAGCGCAGCCTGGAGCCCGCGCAGCAGCAGGAGGCGCGCAGGAGGCGCTCTGCCCTGTCCCCCCTGCAGGCCGTGGTGCTGGAGGGGCTGCAGGGCCTGCTGGAGGCGGGACTGCTGGCAGTGCATACCCAGGCGCTGCAGCCGGGACAGCAGCCAGCGCTAGGCCAGGCGGTGACACACACCCTGCACACCCTGCATCCACAACCCCAACCCCAACCCCAACCCCAACCCCAACCCCACTATGCCTGCCCCACACTCCACCACCAGCAGCAGCCACTCCCGCCACAGCAGCAGCCACCAGCACAGCAGCAGCAGCAGCAGCAGCACTACACACCCCAGTCAGCCATGCAGCCTCCCCCGCCTGCTGCAGGGCTCGCCGCTCCACAGCCAGTGCCCTGCCGACCCTCCCTGACCCACCCCCAGCAGCAGCCGGCCGCCCCCATGGCCCAGCAGCCGGCTCCTGACCCCGCTGCAGCCCTCACGCCTAGCCCGCCTTCACTCGCCCGCACCTCGACTGCGGCGGCAGGCGAGGCAGGCCCGCAGGCGCCTGCAGCCAGCGGGGGGCAGCAGGCCGCAGCTGCCATGGCGGCGCTGCAGCAGGCGGCCGGGCACCACAGCTCCCTGGGGGTGCAGAGGTCAGGGTCAGGGGGCGCCGCCCCCCCTGACTGCCCCCTGGCTGCCCCCCCTGCCCCTGGCGGCCCCCCCCCTTTGCGTAGGGCGGTGGCCGCAGCACAGCGCATCTGGGCCTCTGCCAGCGCTGAGGTGAGCCCTGGTTGGCTGCAGCTGCCCCCTGCTGGCCTCCAGCCTGCTGCGCCAGCACCAGCTCCCTTGCCCTCCTGCTGCTGCGGCTGCGGCTGCTGCTGCCCAGCTTCCTGCTGTTGCTCATCTGTTGCCCCTACCTTGCCCTTCTACTCCCGCTGCCGCTGTTGCTGCTGTTGCTGCTGTTGCTGCTGTTGCTGGTGTGGTCTAGTTGGGGCTGGTGGTGATGGTGGTTGTGTTGGTTGTGTTGGTTGTGTTTGTGCAGGTTAGTGCCCTGCAGGGTTCCATACAGGGCAGCCCCTTCATGGAGGCTGAGCTGGAGTCATGCTGGCCAGGCCAGGGCCACAGCCACCAGCCTGAGCACCAGGCTGAACAGCAGCAGCAGCAGCAGTGGGCACAACATGATCAGGGGGAGCAGCAGCAGCAGCAGTGGCAGGGGGAGCAGCAGCAGCAGCAGCCAGAGCAGCAGTTGGAGCAGCAGACTGGACCTGGACCCCCATGCAGGGAGGGGGGGAGTGAACACCACCAGCATCATCAGCAGCACCAGCAGCAACACCAGCAGCACCAGCAGCAGCAGCAGCAGGAGGAAGGGATCCCACCCCCATCAGGCCCCCTCCCCCCATCCCAGCCTCACCCCCCACCCTCCTCCTCCCTACCTCGCTGGCCCTCTGCCACCCCCCCCTCACACCGGCCCCCCCACAGCCATGCCGCCAGCACCCAGCCAGCCAGCCCCAGCCACCCTGCCCACGCTGCCGCCCCCCCCCCCTCCCCCCCAACACCCAGCGCCAGGGCCAGCCCGCACTCCCGCCCCTGAGGTAGAGTACGTGGTCATTGATGACGATGATGATGATGAGGAGGAGGAGGGGGGGGTGCAGGCTCAGCAGCAGGCAAAGCAGCAGCAGCCAAAGCAGCAGCAGCACGCTCAGCAGCAGCAGCAGCAGCAGCAGCAGCAAGGGGGCCAGCAGCAGCAGCAGCAGCAGCAGGCTGAGCAGGGAGGGCGCCAGCCCCAGCAGGAACCAGATCCCGTGAAAGGAGATGTTGGAGCAGCTGAGCACAGGGCGCAGGGCAGCCAGCAGGCAGACAGCGCCCACTCACTCCGCCCCCCACACACCACACACAGCCAAGCAGCAGCACAGCAAGTGCACCCCCCCGGGGCAGCAGAGCCTCAGGGTCCTGCCTCCACCCCCTGCACCAGCACTGCAGCAGCAACCGGCCCCCTATCCAGCAGACACACTTGTCACACCGCCTGCCAGGAAAAGGGTCATCCCCCCATGGGCCCCCCTGCTGCTGTCATGCCAGCCGCCGCCGCCACCACAGGCCAGCTGCCCAGGCCAACTGCGGCACACCTGCCGAGTCTAAAGGAGCAGCAGGGGGGCCAGCATCAGCAGCAGCAGGAGGGGGAAGGCCAGCAGCAGCAGCAGCAAGGAGACCAGCAGCAGCAACAGCAGCAGCAGCAGGGGGGGCAGCAGCAGCAGGGGGGGCAGCAGCAGCAGGGGGCTGCTCATGGGGTCAGTATTCATGGCGCCGCCCAGAGCAGCAAGCCTGCCACCCGGCCCTCAGTGGGGGGTGCGGGTCCAGGGCCTGCTGCTGCCCAGTGGCTGGCGGCGGTGAAGGTGAGCCCCTGGCCCCCCACCCCCTGGCCCCAATGCCCGCCCCGCTCCTGTGGCCCACTGCCTGCCACCTGCTTTCAATGTGTGAAGCTGTAATGTTGCCTGGGACACTCAGGCTGGCCTACTGGGTGGTTGGCACATCCCCTCACCCTCACCCTCACCCTCACCCTCACCCTCACCCTCACCCTCACCCTCACCCTCACCCTCACCCTCACCCTCACCCTCACCCTCACCCTCACCCTCACCCTCACCCTCACCCTCACCCTCACCCTCACCCTCACCCTCACCCTCACCCTCACCCTCACCCTCACCCTCACCCTCACCCTCACCCTCACCCTCACCCTCACCCTCACCCTCACCCTCACCCTCACCCTCACCCTCACCCTCACCCTCACCCTCACCCTCACCCTCACCCTCACCCTCACCCTCACCCTCACCCTCACCCTCACCCTCACCCTCACCCTCACCCTCACCCTCACCCTCACCCTCACCCTCACCCTCACCCTCACCCTCACCCTCACCCTCACCCTCACCCTCACCCTCACCCTCACCCTCACCCTCACCCTCACCCTCACCCTCACCCTCACCCTCACCCTCACCCTCACCCTCACCCTCACCCTCACCCTCACCCTCACCCTCACCCTCACCCTCACCCTCACCCTCACCCTCACCCTCACCCTCACCCTCACCCTCACCCTCACCCTCACCCTCACCCTCACCCTCACCCTCACCCTCACCCTCACCCTCACCCTCACCCTCACCCTCACCCTCACCCTCACCCTCACCCTCACCCTCACCCTCACCCTCACCCTCACCCTCACCCTCACCCTCACCCTCACCCTCACCCTCACCCTCACCCTCACCCTCACCCTCACCCTCACCCTCACCCTCACCCTCACCCTCACCCTCACCCTCACCCTCACCCTCACCCTCACCCTCACCCTCACCCTCACCCTCACCCTCACCCTCACCCTCACCCTCACCCTCACCCTCACCCTCACCCTCACCCTCACCCTCACCCTCACCCTCACCCTCACCCTCACCCTCACCCTCACCCTCACCCTCACCCTCACCCTCACCCTCACCCTCACCCTCACCCTCACCCTCACCCTCACCCTCACCCTCACCCTCACCCTCACCCTCACCCTCACCCTCACCCTCACCCTCACCCTCACCCTCACCCTCACCCTCACCCTCACCCTCACCCTCACCCTCACCCTCACCCTCACCCTCACCCTCACCCTCACCCTCACCCTCACCCTCACCCTCACCCTCACCCTCACCCTCACCCCACAGTGCAACGCCACCAAGCCTGCATGTCAGCCCAGCTGCCTGCCCCGCCAGTGCCTGGTGCCTGTTGTGCCGCAGGGGGCCCACAAGCAGCGGCTGCTGCAGGCCTTTGCTGAGCTCAGGGTGGATGTGACCACGGCCTGCCAGGTGGGACCCGGGCCAGGGGCTCTGCAGGAGGCCAGGGCGGGGGCTGGACAGCCAGGTTAGGCTGATGCAGGGCTAAGGGGGGACAAGGGTCAGGGGGGCGAACCCAAGAGAAGGAGCAGGAGGAGGAGGAGGAGGAGGGTAGGGCGGCAGGGCAGCAGGGGTCAACAGCCGCTACATGTCATCCAGGGTCTTCAGGCGGGCTAGCAGCCATGCGCTGCAACCTCCCCTCAGTACCTCATCCTGCCTGCCTGCCTGCCTGCCTGCCTGCCTGCCTGCCTGCCTGCCTGCCTGCCTGCCTGCCTGCCTGCCTGCCTGCCTGCCTGCCTGCCTGCCTGCCTGCCTGCCTGCCTGCCTGCCTGCCTGCCTGCCTGCCTGCCTGCCTGCCTGCCTGCCTGCCTGCCTGCCTGCCTGCCTGCCTGCCTGCCTGCCTGCCTGCCTGCCTGCCTGCCTGCCTGCCTGCCTGCCTGCCTGCCTGCCTGCCTGCCTGCCTGCCTGCCTGCCTGCCTGCCTGCCTGCCTGCCTGCCTGCCTGCCTGCCTGCCTGCCTGCCTGCCTGCCTGCCTGCCTGCCTGCCTGCCCGCCCGCCCGCCCGCCCGCCCGCCCGCCCGCCCGCCCGCCCGCCCGCCCAGGTGTTTGCCACCAAAGCGCTGGCAGCAGCTCAAGGCCTGGCCGCAGCGCGCGATGCCTCAGTCCCCGCCAGCAACCGCCACACCCCACCCTCCGCCATCCTCCTCGCCGCCACCGCCACTGACGCCTTCCTGGCAGCCACCCACTCAGCGGTGCATGGGGCGGCGGAGGCAGTGGCCGCAAGCGCTGCCCTCACCTTGGGCCCCCCCCAGGGCTCAGCTGACCCCCCTGGCCTGGACCCAGCCTGCCCCGGCAGCCAGGGGGGTGGGGGGGTGGGGGGTGCTGAGGGTCAGGATGACCTGCCCCGGGCGGTGCGCCGCATCATCAAGGGGCTGCTGCAGGGGCAGCGCGACGCCCTGGCCATGGCAGCGGCAGCAGTGGCGGCGGCCACAGTGGGGGGGGGGCAGGGGGGCCAGGAGGGGCAGGCCCATGCAGCCGCCCCCCCAGCCAGCGCTGCGGCCCAGGGTCAGGGGGACCAAGGTCCGACTGAAGGGGCAGCAGGGCCAGGGGTCGCTAAGGGAGGAGCGGGCAGCGTGGCCATGCCTGCGGGGCCAGATGAGGGGGGGCCCGGCAGCAGGAAGCGCAAGGCAGCTGGGGCAGTCAGGCCTGCTGCTGCTGACAGCCCTGATGCCTACCAAGCACCAAAGCGCACCCCTGCCCCCGCCCCTGCCCCTGATGGTCCTCGTCCTCAACCCTCCCCTGCCCCTGCTGCTTCTGCCGCCGCCGCCACAGCTGCTGCCGGTATCAAGGGGGTTGGCAGGCAGGGGGGTGGCGAGACACAGTTCCCTGCAACCCCCCAGGGTGGCAGCCAGGCCCCACGGCCCCACCCCACGGCTGCAGTCACCCAGGGGGGGCCGGGCCAGGGCAGCAGCCGGCAACATGGGAGCTCCAGTGGGGGCGGCAGACAGCCCCCTGCTGCCACCCCTACTGACCCGCCGCAGCCCCAGCCCAGCCCACATGATCATCATCAGCAGCAGCAGCAGCAGCAGCAGCAGCAGCAGCAGCAGCAGCAGCAGCAGCAGCAGCAGGGTGGGGCCAAGCGGCCTGCTGGCCATAGTCCTGACAGCAGCCCGGGGCTGAGGCAGGCTGCTGAGGCCCTGAAGAAGCTGCGCACCTCCGCCCCTCCAGCTGCTCAGCCCGGGGCAGGGCAGCAGCAGCAGCAGCAGAAGGCACACTTGCAGCAGCAGGCACAGCAGCGGCAGCAGCAGAAGCAGGCAAAGCAGCAGCAGCAGCAGCAGCAGCAGCAGCAGCAGGCAGCGGGGGGGGGGGGCGGGGGTGTCCCGCAAACGCCCAGCACCCTCCCCTCAGGCAGGGGACCCCAGCGAGGCAATCAGCCCCCCCAGCCAGCAGCAGCAGCAGCAGCAGGGAACAGGGCGGCAGCAGCCTCACCCCCGGCAGCAGCAGCAGCAACAGCCTCACCCCCGGCAGCAGCAGCAGCAGCAGCAGCAGGCAGCAAAAGGCAAGCGGCACAAGTCCAACATGCACCCAGCCCCTGACAGCAGCAGCAGCCAGCCTCCTCCGCCACACCAGCCTCATCAACGCCAGGAGCAGCCGCACCCCCCGCCCCCCAGCCAGCAGCAGGCAGCAGGGCAGGCCGGGCCTGGGGTGGGGGCCAATGCTCAACCTCCCCCCTCCAACAATGGGCCGTCAGCAGCAGCAGCATCATCAAGGGCCAAGGCCGAGCCACGCGGCGTGCCACCCCCTGCTGTGCCTGCCCCAGCCCCTGGCCCCGCTGCTGCTGCCTCCTTAGCGGCCCCTGGCCCCGCTGCTGCCCCTGTGCGGCGCCCCAGCCCTGCTGAGTTTGCTGCTTCCAGCGCCCCCCTGCTGGGTGAGGGGACGCCAGTGCGCTCCCTGCGCCTGTTCCTCGAGCAGGTGGGGGAGGGGGAGGGGGAGGGGGAGGGGGAGGGGGAGGAGTCTTGCTGGCCTGTCTGCTTTGCTTCTTGTCTGCTGCGCCCCCCCGGGCTGTTCACGCCCCCATTGCCTGCTGTCCCCCCCCCTCTGTTGCTGCAGGCTGGTGCAGAGGCGGAGCTGGCTGGCTGCCTGGAGAAGAGTGACCTACTGAAGCTGGCCAGCAGCAAGTAAGCTGAGCTGGGCTATGCCCCCTGACCTGCCTGCTCCAGCATTGCCAGGCGGCGGAGCACTGTAGTGGTGGGCGGGCAGCAGCGTGGTGCCGGGGCAGAGCAGAGGCTGGACAGTGCTGGGGGCAGGGCTGGGGCTTGCTGGTGAGGGGTGAGGGGTGAGGGGCGGGGCATGCAGGTGAGGGGGCGAGGGGGTGGAGGGGTGGGGAGGGGGCAGCAGATGACTACGGCTGCTGGCAGGTGGCTAGGCGGCAGCCCTCACTAGGGTGATGTGTGACGTGGTGTAGTGATAGTGGTGGGGAGGGTGGCTGGGTGCTGTGCAGGGTGGTGGCCTGGGAGGTGCGGCGCCTAGTGGCGGCTGCCGGGCTGCAACCGCTGGCCACCGGCTACGCTGCGCTGTTCCCCGCAAGCCTGTCGGCTACCCCGGGCGCAGCTGAGCGCTTGTACAAGGACCTGCGAAAAACGGTGTGTGGGGTGCGAGACTAGAACCCCAGACCTCAGTAGG
>JASKMD010000018.1:7054389-7088331 GCA_030144725.1 Haematococcus lacustris | reverse complement strand
CCCGCCCCGCCCCATGTAGGAGTGGGAGGGGGTGCGAGGGTTGCTAAGGGTAGGGTCCAGCCGTCAGAGTGGGCTAGTCATTACTGCAAGGCAAAGCCGGGTCGCGCCAACGTCATTTGCAGCAGGCCTGTTTGATGAACTGCCGTGCTTTCTCTTCCAGCAGCTGTGTCGTTGAGTTACCAAACCCATGTTGGGGCCCGGCCACCTGAGTTCATGTCAACATCCATCGCCCCACCCTCGTAAGGGGGTGGAGGTAAGATACTATTGATTGATGCCGGCTGTTTTAGGTGTAGGTACCGACAGTTCGGTTTACACGTAACGCATCTCTCAGTAGTAGGGCAATTATGCGCTGTTACCCCCAGCCCTTGCCCTTGCCCCTGCCTGCATCCACCCTCCGCATCACCTCTCCGCTGCCCCCTGGCCGGGCTCGGCTGCCAGTCAGGTCTGACCCCCACCAGGCAGCATGCCCCTAGCACACGTCAGTTTTCACGCCAGTTTTCAGTTGCTCATGGGCCGCTCATAGCACATGCACACTGCAGAGGCAGGGCTTGGGTGAATACGAGCCAACCTGCAGCCAGACCCCACCACCCCTGCTATGATCACCGCAGCAGCCCCTCAGCCCTGGCCCTGCCTGGCTCCCTGCACCGATGTTCCTGCACTGTGTACTTGGCCCCCCTCACCACCACCAAAGGCACACAGTCAGGCGGCAGGGGGGTCAGGCTCGACATTGGGATGTGTCCGGCTTCCGGTGTGGCCAGTCATCTGCTGCATTGCCGTCTCCTTGTTCTCTCCCTGGTGGCACAAGCCGAGGAAGCTCGCTTGAAGATGACAGCGGTTACGAAAACTGCCGATCTTTTGCCCGAACTTTCCTGTGACTCCTTCAACACAGTGTGTCGCATTATGCTAATGGCTGAGGGCACCGGCATACTTTGGCCTACCGTCGGTGCAACGTGGGGCGCGGAGCCTGCCCAGCTGCAGGATTTGTTCCCCTCTGAATGGGCCGAGCAGGACTTCCGTCTGGACGACAATTGGATGCTTGACGCAGACGATGCGCGGTGCATCCAAGACCTAGTTGCCGAGCTTTTGCCCGAGCCAGCTGCGGCAAGCGACGGTCAGGCACTGCTAAGCGAATGGGCTCAACCGACAATGCAAGAGACTCGATCGCAGGTGAGATGCGTCATGCCAAGTTTCCTCCAGGGCTGGCATGTCAAGCAGCAGCAGTGGCAGCAGTGGCAGCAGTGGCATCACCAGCAGCAGCGGCATCACCAGCAGCAGCGGCTTCAGCAGCAGCGGCAATAGCAACAAGCTTGAGCAGCAGCCATGAGCAGCAGCACTAGTATGTCTTGCAGGCAGTGAAGCGTCCCAAAGCCAAGCGTGACGAGGCGGCCAAGTCCCGGCGCAAGGCTGAGCGGAAGAAGGCGGCAATGGCAGAGGCGGAGCTGGCCATGTCCCAGAAGCTGCAGGAGCTCAAGCGGCTGGAGGCGCAGAACACTGCACTCAAGCACAGGTGCCTTAGCAGCACCTGCTTCACAGCAACAGCTGCCACCGCAGGCAGCCTGATGCTGCCCTTGCCCCTTCGCTGGCTGTACAGCTTCCCCCTAGCCTGGCAGCGTAGGGCTGCAGCCAGCCAGCAGTGGCAGGCTGCTGCAGGCTTCAGGCCAGGGTGCAGGTCAGGGCCAGGCTGCACCTCATAGCCCAGACAAGGGCCAGGCAAGGCCTGGGGTGGGGTGGGGCGGTGATCACCCTCACTCACTCACTCACTCACTCACTCACTCACTCACTCACTCACTCACTCACTCGCTCAGGCACAGCGTGTTGGACCGGCTGGTCACCATGCGCACCTACCAGCTGGACATGATGAAGCTGACCCCAGACCCCCCCTCCAGCGCCCCCCCCTTCCCCTCCTCGCCCCCCTTCCTGCCGCCCCCCCCCCTCACTGCCCCCCCCCTGCACAGCCAGGTCAGCCTGAGTCTCAGCCTGGGCCGCAGCAGCCTGCAGCAGGCAAGCTCCTCCGCCTATACTGCCTCCAGCGACCCCCCGGCCTTAACGCCCAGCAGCAGCGCCGCCAGCAGCCTGCTGCTCCTGGCACCCCACCACCACCACCACCACCACCCAGGTCCTGGGCACCTACCGGGCAGCTCCCAGAGCATGGCCAGCAGTGAGGTCACCCGCAGCAGCAGCTCAGGGACTGGCGGCGATGGCCTGGAGGCAGGGGCTGGGGGGCAGCAGCAGGGGGCCCAGCAGCAGCAGCAGGGGGGCCAGCAGCAGCAGCTAGACACAGGGTGTTGCTGTGCCCCGTCGCTGCCCTGGGGGGATGGACCCCCTAGCCTGGACAGCCCCCTGGGTGCCCTGCAGCCTCTGCTGCCGCCCCTCACCCCTGCTGACCTGGCGCGCTTCAGAGGCCTGACTGCGCTGCAGTTCATTGCGCGCTACAAGGTGCGGGGCAGCCAGGGGGGGCAGGCCAGGGGTGGTCAGTCAGGTCTTGTGTCCCTCGCTACAAGGTGCGGGGCAGCCAGGGGGGGGGGCAGAACTCAACACTGGAACAAAGACACTGGTGTACGGCTGCACCCCAGGGGGCCTGATGACCCCAGGCTCCGTCACGGTGTGTGGCAGCTGTTCAGCCTCACCCCCTGAGCAGTGTGGGGGCTCAGTGAGCGGCGCACGCTTCACAGTGTGCGGGGCTGCGGGCCCTGGCTGCTGACGCCGGCCTGCCCCTGCCCCTCACCTCGCTGCCCCCGGCTGCCTGGTGCCGCCTGCAGCCCCCACCCCCACCCCCTGTCCCTGTCCCCTGCCGCCAAAGCCCCCTGCTGCTGGCTGCCACCCCTCCCCCCTGCTGCTGGCCCCCGACCCTGCTGCTGGCTGCGGCCCCTGCCCCTGTCCCCCCTGCTGCTGCCCGCTGCCCCTCAGGAGCACCTGGCGGGTCTGAGCCACCACCTGCTGGCCCTGGAGCGGACCGGGCCCCGCAGCGCCGCCGCTGAGTCCGGGCTGATGCAGGCCATGGCCCGCGCCATGTTTGACCTCAAGCACTGCAGCATGCAAGCGCCGGACACCATGCAGCGGGTCATGGCCACGCACCTGGAGACCGGGCAGGAGGTGCGCAGGGGGGCGGCTGCGCAGGCTGGGGGGGGTGCGTCAGGCAGGCCTGGGCCAGGGCCTCAGGCAGCTGACTTCCTAGCTGGAGCCCTCACTGCCTGTGGGGTGGGGGGGGAGCAGCAGCAGAGCTTGACCCGACTGTCCGCCATAGTCTGCCATAACGCAGCGTGGGCCTGGCAGCGGTCACACAGCACACGGCCCGCTCAGGCTCCTGACCATTGCCAGCCTGGACCCCTGCCCCCTTTCCCCCCTGCTGCCGCGCAGGCCGCGCCCCCCCCCCAGCACTGGCACCAGCTGCTGCCCAGCCTGGCGCTGTCGCCCTCACAGCAGCAGGATTGCTGGGAGCTGTGGGGGGTGAGTGCCCTGCCCCCTTCCCCCCCCCTCCACCCTAACCCCACCCTGACCTCTGCCCTGACCGCTAGACCCCAGCCTGTTCCCCCCCCCCTGGTGCCCTGAGCCATACAGCGATACAGCACCACCACCACCCTCCACGGCCATCGCCTGCCCCCCCTGCCCCCTGCCGCCCCCCCTGCCCCCTGCCCCCTGCTGCCCCCCCTGCCCCATGCCGCCCCCCCTGCCCCATGCCGCCCCCCCTGCCCCATGCCGCCCCCCCTGCCCCCTGCCGCCCACCTTGCCCCATGCCGCCCCCCCTGCCCCCTGCCCCCCAGGCGTACGAGCGGCTGATGTCCCGGGTGCTCACTGAGCGGGCGCACATCAACGCCACGCTGGCAGCGCACGGGCGCAGCGCCCCCCCCTCCCAGGCGCTGCTCAGCCTCAACGTGCCTGTGGAGTGCGCTGTGCTGGAGGTCAGGGGGCAGGCAGGGGGGCAGGGGGGCAGGGGGGCAGGGGCAGGGGGCAGGGGGCAGCGGGTGAGAGCAGAGGCAAGGGCAGTTCAGGGGTGGGAGGAGCAAGTTAGAGTGGGGGTGGGGGACAGGGGCAAGGTCTTACCCCAGGCCCCCCCCTGACCCTGCTTGCCTCTCAGCTGCCTGCTGCTGCTGCTGCTGCTGCTGCTGCTGCTGCAGTCCCTGATGCGCAACCTGCGTCAAGAGAAGAGCCTCGCCCTCATGCTGCGCGGCTTCATGTTTGCCCAGGTGGGGGCAGGAGGGGGCAGGAGGGGGCAGGAGGGGGCAGGAGGGGCAGGGTGCCGGGGTGAGGGAGGAGCCGGTGAGCCTGGTGGTGGTGTTGTTGGTGGTGGTGTTGCGCCCTGCAGGTTTGCACTCTGCTGCAGTCCGCGCGCATGATGGTGCACTCCTACCCCTTCTTCCCCAACGTGACGGCCATTGTGGCAGCGCTGGTGGAGGACATGCGCGCAACAGGGGCAGCGCCGGATGGCTGAGGGCACCCCCGCAGCCTGCCCGCACCCCGCCAGCCCCCACACCTGGCTGCCCCTCCCCCTACGCCGCTGCCAACCCTCAGCAACGCCCTGGCCAGGGGACAGCAGCCGGACGAGCAGCACCCCCCCACCCCCACAGCCACTGATGATGGCAGGGTGGTGGTAAGGGGTGTGATACGGGTTGGGTCACACACAGGGTAAGGGGTGGGGCACAAGGTGGGGCAGTGCCACCCCCCCTCCCCCCCGCACACCACCACCCACACCCTAACGGGACACTGGGTTAGGGTTAGGGTAAACCAGGGCCGGGCGGCTGCTTTGACGGCTGCAACACCCAGGCTGCAGCAGCAGCAGCAGCAGCAGCAGCAGCCGGGGGAATGGGCAGGGAGTTGTGCCTTCCAGGCAGCCAGGCAAGGCCGTGGTGCAGGCTGGCTGGCTGTACAGCTGGGAGGAGGTGGAGGGGGGGGGGGGGGTGTTAAGTAGCAGTAGGGTCGCTGTGAGAACATACGGGTTTGGAGGGGGGGTGGAGGTCCTAGGCTGTTAAGGAGGGCTGGCCCCTGGCTGGGTGTGCAGCAGCGGGGCTAGCCCTCTCGCCTGCCCCCTGCTCACACCTGTCAAGGTCTGGCAGGGACCGTGCACTGCTCATCACTAATGCTAGCGGGCAACGCGGGGCATCCATTCGTACAGGTGCTTCTGGGTCGGCCTGCCATGTCAGCCGTATTCACCACCGGGCCAGCTGGACGGATCCGCCAGGGCCGGGGTGTCGTGTGTTGGGAAGGCCACCGCCGCAAACGCGCAGCCGACACGAGGTGATAGCGGGTCCGGGGTTGCAGTGCGCAGCAACGTTGTTAGCAGCGGCTGTGTGGCGTGGCGATGAAGAGCAGTGGTCATTGTGTAGATACTCAGCTGTTGCGCTAGTGGTTGCGGCAATGGTTGCGATGATGATGAGGTACCGCGCAAGGCACGATTCCTAGAGATGGTGGGTTCGGGCCACTGTAAATACATCAGCTACGTTGTTGTGGTGGGCGGTGGGTGGTGGGTTGCGGCTCACGATCCTCCCCTTGGAAGTGCATGGCTGGCTGCCGACATACACACACAACGTTTGTACTCAATACGGCTCATCTGGGTGCGGCGCGTATGTGACCGGCGAGGACTAGCGCTACCGCAACAGCTGGAACAGGAAGCGACGAAGGGGAAGAATACTCCGGCAGAAGCTGCGTGAAATCACGAAAGAAGCTTACGCTTGGGCCGAGGCGTGTGTCTACCACTTACCCTAGATGGCAAGGAGAGCCCCCAAGTGAAGGCTCGACCCCCTGCTCTGAGTCAGGGCCTGACCCCTGTCCCGAGCTTGTAGCTGGCTTTGGCAATGCAGTGTGCGCTGCTAATCACTGTACGGGTGCCGCCTGTATGCGATTGTGCCACCAGTTCGGATTACATATAACGCATCTCCTGGTAGTAGAGGAACTATGTGCTGTACGTGGTTGGTGGCTCTAACGCTACACAGCTCCGCCGCTACAGGCTGGGTACGAGCGCACAGCTTGTAGAGGTGATGCTGCTCGGCTGCCACTGGGGTGGCTGGGAGGCGGACGGGTGCTGGGAGTGAGCCCCAAGCGCATGCCTGGTGTCGAGAGTACAGTGCACAGCGTCAAAGCCATGCCAAGCTGGTGCCGGGGGGTGGGAGGAAAGGTGGGGGGATAGGGTCAGGCCAGGGCCGAGGCAACAGCTTGGGGGGGATGTCGAGGAGCCGAGACAATGTCGGGCTTGAGTTCAGTGCTGAGCTGCAAGAGACCCGGCTTGAGGACAACCAGCTGAACACGGCAAGTCAGGGGGACGTCAGGGGCGGGGTGTAACGGAGCGGAAGCGATGAACACGGTGCAAATCTGAGTACGATTTTGTCTAATGCAACTTCTGATCCACTTTTCGCGATAAGGTGCGTTGACCTGCAGCCCTGCAAGACCTGCAGCCTCAGGGCTGGTGCTCGGAGACGCGACGATGCCGTGTGCCGCCTACAGTCTGCAATGCAAGCCTCTCCATCGGACTTGCATTCCGGTACGCAATGTTTGCAACTAAGAATGGTTGCAATGCATTAGCTAAACCTGGGTCGAAATTTGTTGTCCAGATGCACCAAATCCGCGCGTCGCGACGCCTGTTGTCAAGAGCAGCAGCCAGTGGGTGTGGATGGCATTGCAAGGCTCAGTTGCGTGTAACGGCGCAGTTCGACCTGGCTTGCAAGCCCACCATTGATTGGCGTCCTTGTCGCCTGGTGCAGGTCCTGCTGACGGTGTAAGGCCGTCAGGCGGTGCAGGCGGGCGCAGCGCTCCTGGCTCCTCACCCGCCTCAGGCACGCTGGCCCAGGCCTCCCTGCCCATGCTTCCCCAGCTGCGTCTGCCGCCCCTGCTGTTGACGCTGCTGCTGCTGCCTGGTGCTGGCTGCAGGCCCAGAGGAGCCGAGCCCGCAGGCCCTGCCCCTGAACCCAGCCGCCTCACGACCTGGCGGCCGCGGTGGCAGTGCCTGGGGCAATGCCTATGACCAGGGTGGGCTGCACACGGCGCACACTCACACATGGCAGCCTGGGGAGGAGAGAGTGTTGTACTACTGCTTTGTGTTGCAGCAACACTGGTGGACCTCACATGCTGCACCTCAGCGAATGCCATGTGATGATGGTGATGGCACGCCTGAAGCCATCAAGGCTCAGCTAGAGCAGCATCATAAGGCTAGGGTTGGGGTTAGGGTTAGGGCCAGAGCAGCTGGGTCCTCAGGCCTGTTAGGGTCTGCCTGCCAGTGGCACGGCCTGCTGCTCCTGAACCCCTGCTGCAGGGCCCAGCCTGACACCCGCAGCCCCCCAGCCTGACCCCGGCCTTGACCCTGCGGTCGCCCGGCCGGGAGGCAGGGGGGGCGACAGCAGAGCAGCCTCACGCCCCGCACAAGGTGTGACCCCACACCTCACTGCCCACCAGGCGCGCCCCACACCGGGTATCCCATCCCATCCCAACCCATCACCATGCAGACGGACTGCACCCCACACCTGCTGCAGGCCTCCCCACACCACATAGCGCCGCTGACTGCCACCCTTACAGCCACGGCTCACGCTCCTGACGCATATTGTATGCTCCCGCTGCATGACCCGCTGATGCTGGCCCCTTTGCCCTGCAGAGCCAACGGCGCTGGCTGGCCGGGGCAGTGCCAGCAGCGAGCGGCCGGGGGGCAGGCTGCGCCGCGCCGCCCCCAGCCCCAGCCCAAGTCGCAGCAGCCCAACCAGCAGCAGCCCCAGCCCCCCCAGCATCAGCCCCACCCCCCCCAGCCTCAGCTCCCCCAGCAGCCTCAGCGAGGGTCCAGGCACCCCCAGCAACAACGGCACCGGGGGCAGTGGGCGTGGGAGTGGAGGGGGCGGCGACGGCTCTTCCCCCTCAAACCAGGGCGGGGCGGGAGGGGCACAGCCGCAGGGAGGATTCGATCCCGGGTCTCTGGTGCCCTGGCTGCTGGCCTATGCCGCCCTCAGTGGCCTGGCCTATGCGGGCCAGACCTTGTGAGTGGCGCTGGTGGGCAGCGGGGGGCGCGACGCCAGGGGCGGGCCAGTCACCAGCAGGCAGGCCGGGCAGCAGCAGGCAGGCCGGGCAGCAGCAGGCAGGCCGGGCAGCAGCAGGCAGGCCGGCTGTGTAGTAGGGTCGGGGCTGACATAGGGCCTAGGGTGTGGCCCGGCACCCTGCCGCCCTGCTGCTGGGCACCTTGAGGGCCCTGCCCCGCACACCTCATGCCTGCACCACCTGCACCACCCGACCTGATGTCGCCTGCCTGCCTGGCCCTGCTGCCACCAGCCTGACAGCACAACAACTGCCGCCTGCTGCCCTCACAGCCGCCTGGCCGCTGCTGCCTGCTGTGCAGCTGGGCGCGACCACCCGCCCCCACCACTATGGAGGTGGCAGTACTAACTGCCCAGGTTGTCCCCCCAGCTGCCCCCGCTGCCCCCGCTCTGCGGCCCTGCTGTGCGGGGGGCGCCAAGGCCACGGGCGCAGTGGGTGTCAGTGTGGAGAGGAGGTCAGGGCAGTAGGGCTGAGCCAGGAGGGCGGCAGGAGGGCCCAGGGGGCATGGGGGGGCAGGCCCACAGCAGGTCACACTCACACGAGCTGGCCAGTGGCACCCCCTGAGACCTCTAGCCTGCAGCCACACTAGGTGCTGCTGGGGTCACACATCACGGTCCATCTAGCCCCCGGAGGTGACCCTGAGGGACGCTGAGGCGCTCTGGTGCCGACTCCTTCCCCCTCACACGCTGATTGGGGCCAGCATCGCCCGGGTTGCTCAGGCTGCATTGCTTCGGCTTCCCAACTCTCCCAGCTACAACTCGTATGGCTAGGTGTGGTCAGGCCGAATGTGTGGCAGAATGACGCTTGTCACTAGTCTTGGCGCTCAGGATGCACAGCTACCGGCTGCCGCCTCCGCTGCCCGGCTCGTCACGCGGTTGGCGCATGCAGTGTGCCGGTGCTAGCGGCCTGCTGTAGAGGCGAGCTAACTACGCGAGCTAACTAGGCGGTAACTACAGTTTACAGCGAGCACCTGCACACAGTGAGGAACAATCGCCGCAGTCAAAATGATTCACATGGCACGCCAAACCGATGTAAAGACGCCCCGCCCAGCCCAGCCCAGCCCAGCCCAGCCCAGCCCAGCCCAGCCCAGCCCAGCCCAGCCCAGCCCAGCCCAGCCCAGCCCAGCCCAGCCCAGCCCAGCCCAGCCCAGCCCAGCCCAGCCCAGCCCAGCCCAGCCCAGCCCAGCCCAGCCCAGCCCAGCCCAGCCCAGCCCAGCCCAGCCCAGCCCAGCCCAGCCCAGCCCAGCCCAGCCCAGCCCAGCCCAGCCCAGCCCAGCCCAGCCCAGCCCAGCCCAGCCCAGCCCAGCCCAGCCCAGCCCAGCCCAGCCCAGCCCAGCCCAGCCCAGCCCAGCCCAGCCCAGCCCAGCCCAGCCCAGCCCAGCCCAGCCCAGCCCAGCCCAGCCCAGCCCAGCCCAGCCCAGCCCAGCCCAGCCCAGCCCAGCCCAGCCCAGCCCAGCCCAGCCCAGCCCAGCCCAGCCCAGCCCAGCCCAGCCCAGCCCAGCCCAGCCCAGCCCAGCCCAGCCCAGCCCAGCCCAGCCCTCAAAGCTCTCGTCACGTGGAGCTATATAGGCCCTAGCCTACGCCGGTCACTCATTTTGGTTTAACTGAGTTTCGTATGAGGTAGGCACCAGTCACTGCTCACCACTGCGGTGGACACGCTTACTTGCTATGCCGAGTATGCTTTTAATCTTGACCAGACTATACATGGTGTTCTGCGCCCAAGGTGTGACAGGTGGGGCACATGTGTAGGGTCCAGCTTGCCAGTATTCAACCCGGTCAGGAGGCCTCTGGCAATGCTCTGGGTGCTCAGACTAGGGCTGGGGTCACACCCTGCATTCGTGCGTCACACAGCACGAATGCAGGGTCGGGGTGTTATTGCATTGCTATGGGCGGAGCATGAGCGAGGTGATACCCAGCTGCTATGTGTGCGGCGCTGTAGCAGTACTGCGGAGCGACTTTGGGATAAATGAACGGTGCTCTTTCAGCCGTCGTTGGCTTGCCCTAACTTACATGAACCAACTGATATGACAAAGCTTATCTGTCTTCAGGTTGTTTTACGCTTGCGCTAACCCACAATGCGGCGAGTTTCTGCTCTACAAAACCAATTGGGGTAAAGGACTCGACGCGGATCACTTCACTTCCAGCGAATAGAATACCATGAATTCAGCCCCAGCGCCATGGCGCCACCCACCTGCAGACCGTGGGTTTGTTGAACGGCAGGATGGCACCCTGGAGGATGTCGGGGAGCACCTGGCACGTCTGGCACATCAGCGGCATAGCAGGTGCAGGTGCAGGGGTGCAGCATGAGCAGGTGGTGTAGAGTCAGGTGGTAGACGAGGGCAGGTGTTATAGCAGAGGCGGGGGCATCATCATCACCATCATCACCATCATCATCATCATCATCATCATCATCATTCTTATAATGATAGGAAGCAGCATCATGAGCATCATGAGCAGGAGCAGGAGCAGGTGAAGGAGCTCAGGTGATATGCTTAGCAGGCCACACGAGCACACCATGGCAGCCTGTGTTGTTGCAATCAAGCATGCGTGAGGGGTTGCTGGGTGCAAACATGGAGCCACCTGTTGCTGATGACATAGGGGCAGGGGCAGGGGCAGGGGCAGGGGCAGGGGCAGGGGCAGGGGCAGGCATGCAGGGAGCTGGAGAGTGGCTGGGCCTGACCCCGCACCCCCCCTGTGCCTTGCCCCACCCCCTGTTGGCTGCTGCCCTGCAGCCTGGAGGTCCAGAGGGGCAGTGCCGCGGCCCTTCCTAGCCAACTGCTCCCCCCAGGTGGCCCTGCTGCCCCTCATCAGGGCGGCCTGCTGCCACAGGGACACCCAGGCCCAGCCCCCCCACTGTGCCATGCCCAGCTGCCTGGCCAGCCGCCAGCCCCAGCCATCCAGCAGCTGCACCAGCAGCAGCATCAGGCTGCACAGGCGCTGTTTGAGCAGCAGCAGGCAGTGCAGCGCCAGGCGGCAAAGCAGCGGGCTGCACAGGCCCTGTACGAGCAGCAGCTGGGGCAGCAGCAGGCAGCTCAACAGCAGTTGAAGCAGCAGCAACAGCAGCAGCTGCAGCAGCAGCAGCAGAAGATGGAGCAGCAGTTGGCGGCACAGCAGCAGGCAGGGCAGCAGCAGGCGGCGGCCCAGGTGTACCAACAACAGATGTACCAGCGCCAGCGGGCAGCGCAGCAGCTGTACGAGCAGCAGTCAAGGCAGCAGCAGCATGAAGCGGCACAGCAGAGGACAGCACAGCAGCTGCATGAGGAGCGCCTGCAGCAGCAGCAGCAGCAGCAACAACACCTCCTTCAGCAGCAGCAGGCGGAGCAGCAGCAGCAGCAGCAGCAGCAGGCGGAGCAATCCATACCCTGGCCCACCTGCCCGCCCCAGCCTGAGCCCCCACCCCCCCAGCCTGAGCCCCCCCCTCCCCAGCCCCCGCCCCAGCCTCAGCCTCTTCCCCAGCGGGCGATGTACCTGTACCGGCACATGCCCCCTGAGGAGCAGCAGGCCGTCCGGCACCTGCTGCACCAGCTCATGGCGGCGGAGCGCAGCCTGGAGCCCGCGCAGCAGCAGGAGGCGCGCAGGAGGCGCTCTGCCCTGTCCCCCCTGCAGGCCGTGGTGCTGGAGGGGCTGCAGGGCCTGCTGGAGGCGGGACTGCTGGCAGTGCATACCCAGGCGCTGCAGCCGGGACAGCAGCCAGCGCTAGGCCAGGCGGTGACACACACCCTGCACACCCTGCATCCACAACCCCAACCCCAACCCCAACCCCAACCCCAACCCCACTATGCCTGCCCCACACTCCACCACCAGCAGCAGCCACTCCCGCCACAGCAGCAGCCACCAGCACAGCAGCAGCAGCAGCAGCAGCACTACACACCCCAGTCAGCCATGCAGCCTCCCCCGCCTGCTGCAGGGCTCGCCGCTCCACAGCCAGTGCCCTGCCGACCCTCCCTGACCCACCCCCAGCAGCAGCCGGCCGCCCCCATGGCCCAGCAGCCGGCTCCTGACCCCGCTGCAGCCCTCACGCCTAGCCCGCCTTCACTCGCCCGCACCTCGACTGCGGCGGCAGGCGAGGCAGGCCCGCAGGCGCCTGCAGCCAGCGGGGGGCAGCAGGCCGCAGCTGCCATGGCGGCGCTGCAGCAGGCGGCCGGGCACCACAGCTCCCTGGGGGTGCAGAGGTCAGGGTCAGGGGGCGCCGCCCCCCCTGACTGCCCCCTGGCTGCCCCCCCTGCCCCTGGCGGCCCCCCCCCTTTGCGTAGGGCGGTGGCCGCAGCACAGCGCATCTGGGCCTCTGCCAGCGCTGAGGTGAGCCCTGGTTGGCTGCAGCTGCCCCCTGCTGGCCTCCAGCCTGCTGCGCCAGCACCAGCTCCCTTGCCCTCCTGCTGCTGCGGCTGCGGCTGCTGCTGCCCAGCTTCCTGCTGTTGCTCATCTGTTGCCCCTACCTTGCCCTTCTACTCCCGCTGCCGCTGTTGCTGCTGTTGCTGCTGTTGCTGCTGTTGCTGGTGTGGTCTAGTTGGGGCTGGTGGTGATGGTGGTTGTGTTGGTTGTGTTGGTTGTGTTTGTGCAGGTTAGTGCCCTGCAGGGTTCCATACAGGGCAGCCCCTTCATGGAGGCTGAGCTGGAGTCATGCTGGCCAGGCCAGGGCCACAGCCACCAGCCTGAGCACCAGGCTGAACAGCAGCAGCAGCAGCAGTGGGCACAACATGATCAGGGGGAGCAGCAGCAGCAGCAGTGGCAGGGGGAGCAGCAGCAGCAGCAGCCAGAGCAGCAGTTGGAGCAGCAGACTGGACCTGGACCCCCATGCAGGGAGGGGGGGAGTGAACACCACCAGCATCATCAGCAGCACCAGCAGCAACACCAGCAGCACCAGCAGCAGCAGCAGCAGGAGGAAGGGATCCCACCCCCATCAGGCCCCCTCCCCCCATCCCAGCCTCACCCCCCACCCTCCTCCTCCCTACCTCGCTGGCCCTCTGCCACCCCCCCCTCACACCGGCCCCCCCACAGCCATGCCGCCAGCACCCAGCCAGCCAGCCCCAGCCACCCTGCCCACGCTGCCGCCCCCCCCCCCTCCCCCCCAACACCCAGCGCCAGGGCCAGCCCGCACTCCCGCCCCTGAGGTAGAGTACGTGGTCATTGATGACGATGATGATGATGAGGAGGAGGAGGGGGGGGTGCAGGCTCAGCAGCAGGCAAAGCAGCAGCAGCCAAAGCAGCAGCAGCACGCTCAGCAGCAGCAGCAGCAGCAGCAGCAGCAAGGGGGCCAGCAGCAGCAGCAGCAGCAGCAGGCTGAGCAGGGAGGGCGCCAGCCCCAGCAGGAACCAGATCCCGTGAAAGGAGATGTTGGAGCAGCTGAGCACAGGGCGCAGGGCAGCCAGCAGGCAGACAGCGCCCACTCACTCCGCCCCCCACACACCACACACAGCCAAGCAGCAGCACAGCAAGTGCACCCCCCCGGGGCAGCAGAGCCTCAGGGTCCTGCCTCCACCCCCTGCACCAGCACTGCAGCAGCAACCGGCCCCCTATCCAGCAGACACACTTGTCACACCGCCTGCCAGGAAAAGGGTCATCCCCCCATGGGCCCCCCTGCTGCTGTCATGCCAGCCGCCGCCGCCACCACAGGCCAGCTGCCCAGGCCAACTGCGGCACACCTGCCGAGTCTAAAGGAGCAGCAGGGGGGCCAGCATCAGCAGCAGCAGGAGGGGGAAGGCCAGCAGCAGCAGCAGCAAGGAGACCAGCAGCAGCAACAGCAGCAGCAGCAGGGGGGGCAGCAGCAGCAGGGGGGGCAGCAGCAGCAGGGGGCTGCTCATGGGGTCAGTATTCATGGCGCCGCCCAGAGCAGCAAGCCTGCCACCCGGCCCTCAGTGGGGGGTGCGGGTCCAGGGCCTGCTGCTGCCCAGTGGCTGGCGGCGGTGAAGGTGAGCCCCTGGCCCCCCACCCCCTGGCCCCAATGCCCGCCCCGCTCCTGTGGCCCACTGCCTGCCACCTGCTTTCAATGTGTGAAGCTGTAATGTTGCCTGGGACACTCAGGCTGGCCTACTGGGTGGTTGGCACATCCCCTCACCCTCACCCTCACCCTCACCCTCACCCTCACCCTCACCCTCACCCTCACCCTCACCCTCACCCTCACCCTCACCCTCACCCTCACCCTCACCCTCACCCTCACCCTCACCCTCACCCTCACCCTCACCCTCACCCTCACCCTCACCCTCACCCTCACCCTCACCCTCACCCTCACCCTCACCCTCACCCTCACCCTCACCCTCACCCTCACCCTCACCCTCACCCTCACCCTCACCCTCACCCTCACCCTCACCCTCACCCTCACCCTCACCCTCACCCTCACCCTCACCCTCACCCTCACCCTCACCCTCACCCTCACCCTCACCCTCACCCTCACCCTCACCCTCACCCTCACCCTCACCCTCACCCTCACCCTCACCCTCACCCTCACCCTCACCCTCACCCTCACCCTCACCCTCACCCTCACCCTCACCCTCACCCTCACCCTCACCCTCACCCTCACCCTCACCCTCACCCTCACCCTCACCCTCACCCTCACCCTCACCCTCACCCTCACCCTCACCCTCACCCTCACCCTCACCCTCACCCTCACCCTCACCCTCACCCTCACCCTCACCCTCACCCTCACCCTCACCCTCACCCTCACCCTCACCCTCACCCTCACCCTCACCCTCACCCTCACCCTCACCCTCACCCTCACCCTCACCCTCACCCTCACCCTCACCCTCACCCTCACCCTCACCCTCACCCTCACCCTCACCCTCACCCTCACCCTCACCCTCACCCTCACCCTCACCCTCACCCTCACCCTCACCCTCACCCTCACCCTCACCCTCACCCTCACCCTCACCCTCACCCTCACCCTCACCCTCACCCTCACCCTCACCCTCACCCTCACCCTCACCCTCACCCTCACCCTCACCCTCACCCTCACCCTCACCCTCACCCTCACCCTCACCCTCACCCTCACCCTCACCCTCACCCTCACCCTCACCCTCACCCTCACCCTCACCCTCACCCTCACCCTCACCCTCACCCTCACCCTCACCCTCACCCTCACCCTCACCCTCACCCTCACCCTCACCCTCACCCTCACCCTCACCCTCACCCTCACCCTCACCCTCACCCTCACCCTCACCCTCACCCTCACCCTCACCCTCACCCTCACCCTCACCCTCACCCCACAGTGCAACGCCACCAAGCCTGCATGTCAGCCCAGCTGCCTGCCCCGCCAGTGCCTGGTGCCTGTTGTGCCGCAGGGGGCCCACAAGCAGCGGCTGCTGCAGGCCTTTGCTGAGCTCAGGGTGGATGTGACCACGGCCTGCCAGGTGGGACCCGGGCCAGGGGCTCTGCAGGAGGCCAGGGCGGGGGCTGGACAGCCAGGTTAGGCTGATGCAGGGCTAAGGGGGGACAAGGGTCAGGGGGGCGAACCCAAGAGAAGGAGCAGGAGGAGGAGGAGGAGGAGGGTAGGGCGGCAGGGCAGCAGGGGTCAACAGCCGCTACATGTCATCCAGGGTCTTCAGGCGGGCTAGCAGCCATGCGCTGCAACCTCCCCTCAGTACCTCATCCTGCCTGCCTGCCTGCCTGCCTGCCTGCCTGCCTGCCTGCCTGCCTGCCTGCCTGCCTGCCTGCCTGCCTGCCTGCCTGCCTGCCTGCCTGCCTGCCTGCCTGCCTGCCTGCCTGCCTGCCTGCCTGCCTGCCTGCCTGCCTGCCTGCCTGCCTGCCTGCCTGCCTGCCTGCCTGCCTGCCTGCCTGCCTGCCTGCCTGCCTGCCTGCCTGCCTGCCTGCCTGCCTGCCTGCCTGCCTGCCTGCCTGCCTGCCTGCCTGCCTGCCTGCCTGCCTGCCTGCCTGCCTGCCTGCCTGCCTGCCTGCCTGCCTGCCTGCCTGCCTGCCTGCCTGCCTGCCTGCCCGCCCGCCCGCCCGCCCGCCCGCCCGCCCGCCCGCCCGCCCGCCCGCCCAGGTGTTTGCCACCAAAGCGCTGGCAGCAGCTCAAGGCCTGGCCGCAGCGCGCGATGCCTCAGTCCCCGCCAGCAACCGCCACACCCCACCCTCCGCCATCCTCCTCGCCGCCACCGCCACTGACGCCTTCCTGGCAGCCACCCACTCAGCGGTGCATGGGGCGGCGGAGGCAGTGGCCGCAAGCGCTGCCCTCACCTTGGGCCCCCCCCAGGGCTCAGCTGACCCCCCTGGCCTGGACCCAGCCTGCCCCGGCAGCCAGGGGGGTGGGGGGGTGGGGGGTGCTGAGGGTCAGGATGACCTGCCCCGGGCGGTGCGCCGCATCATCAAGGGGCTGCTGCAGGGGCAGCGCGACGCCCTGGCCATGGCAGCGGCAGCAGTGGCGGCGGCCACAGTGGGGGGGGGGCAGGGGGGCCAGGAGGGGCAGGCCCATGCAGCCGCCCCCCCAGCCAGCGCTGCGGCCCAGGGTCAGGGGGACCAAGGTCCGACTGAAGGGGCAGCAGGGCCAGGGGTCGCTAAGGGAGGAGCGGGCAGCGTGGCCATGCCTGCGGGGCCAGATGAGGGGGGGCCCGGCAGCAGGAAGCGCAAGGCAGCTGGGGCAGTCAGGCCTGCTGCTGCTGACAGCCCTGATGCCTACCAAGCACCAAAGCGCACCCCTGCCCCCGCCCCTGCCCCTGATGGTCCTCGTCCTCAACCCTCCCCTGCCCCTGCTGCTTCTGCCGCCGCCGCCACAGCTGCTGCCGGTATCAAGGGGGTTGGCAGGCAGGGGGGTGGCGAGACACAGTTCCCTGCAACCCCCCAGGGTGGCAGCCAGGCCCCACGGCCCCACCCCACGGCTGCAGTCACCCAGGGGGGGCCGGGCCAGGGCAGCAGCCGGCAACATGGGAGCTCCAGTGGGGGCGGCAGACAGCCCCCTGCTGCCACCCCTACTGACCCGCCGCAGCCCCAGCCCAGCCCACATGATCATCATCAGCAGCAGCAGCAGCAGCAGCAGCAGCAGCAGCAGCAGCAGCAGCAGCAGCAGCAGCAGGGTGGGGCCAAGCGGCCTGCTGGCCATAGTCCTGACAGCAGCCCGGGGCTGAGGCAGGCTGCTGAGGCCCTGAAGAAGCTGCGCACCTCCGCCCCTCCAGCTGCTCAGCCCGGGGCAGGGCAGCAGCAGCAGCAGCAGAAGGCACACTTGCAGCAGCAGGCACAGCAGCGGCAGCAGCAGAAGCAGGCAAAGCAGCAGCAGCAGCAGCAGCAGCAGCAGCAGCAGGCAGCGGGGGGGGGGGGCGGGGGTGTCCCGCAAACGCCCAGCACCCTCCCCTCAGGCAGGGGACCCCAGCGAGGCAATCAGCCCCCCCAGCCAGCAGCAGCAGCAGCAGCAGGGAACAGGGCGGCAGCAGCCTCACCCCCGGCAGCAGCAGCAGCAACAGCCTCACCCCCGGCAGCAGCAGCAGCAGCAGCAGCAGGCAGCAAAAGGCAAGCGGCACAAGTCCAACATGCACCCAGCCCCTGACAGCAGCAGCAGCCAGCCTCCTCCGCCACACCAGCCTCATCAACGCCAGGAGCAGCCGCACCCCCCGCCCCCCAGCCAGCAGCAGGCAGCAGGGCAGGCCGGGCCTGGGGTGGGGGCCAATGCTCAACCTCCCCCCTCCAACAATGGGCCGTCAGCAGCAGCAGCATCATCAAGGGCCAAGGCCGAGCCACGCGGCGTGCCACCCCCTGCTGTGCCTGCCCCAGCCCCTGGCCCCGCTGCTGCTGCCTCCTTAGCGGCCCCTGGCCCCGCTGCTGCCCCTGTGCGGCGCCCCAGCCCTGCTGAGTTTGCTGCTTCCAGCGCCCCCCTGCTGGGTGAGGGGACGCCAGTGCGCTCCCTGCGCCTGTTCCTCGAGCAGGTGGGGGAGGGGGAGGGGGAGGGGGAGGGGGAGGGGGAGGAGTCTTGCTGGCCTGTCTGCTTTGCTTCTTGTCTGCTGCGCCCCCCCGGGCTGTTCACGCCCCCATTGCCTGCTGTCCCCCCCCCTCTGTTGCTGCAGGCTGGTGCAGAGGCGGAGCTGGCTGGCTGCCTGGAGAAGAGTGACCTACTGAAGCTGGCCAGCAGCAAGTAAGCTGAGCTGGGCTATGCCCCCTGACCTGCCTGCTCCAGCATTGCCAGGCGGCGGAGCACTGTAGTGGTGGGCGGGCAGCAGCGTGGTGCCGGGGCAGAGCAGAGGCTGGACAGTGCTGGGGGCAGGGCTGGGGCTTGCTGGTGAGGGGTGAGGGGTGAGGGGCGGGGCATGCAGGTGAGGGGGCGAGGGGGTGGAGGGGTGGGGAGGGGGCAGCAGATGACTACGGCTGCTGGCAGGTGGCTAGGCGGCAGCCCTCACTAGGGTGATGTGTGACGTGGTGTAGTGATAGTGGTGGGGAGGGTGGCTGGGTGCTGTGCAGGGTGGTGGCCTGGGAGGTGCGGCGCCTAGTGGCGGCTGCCGGGCTGCAACCGCTGGCCACCGGCTACGCTGCGCTGTTCCCCGCAAGCCTGTCGGCTACCCCGGGCGCAGCTGAGCGCTTGTACAAGGACCTGCGAAAAACGGTGTGTGGGGTGCGAGACTAGAACCCCAGACCTCAGTAGGGGTGGGTTGAGGGTTCGAACCTGCGACCTCCTGGGCTCAGTGGCGGCTGATGCTGGGAGCAGCTGAGGTGAAGGCGCAGTATGAGGCTGTCAGCGCAGGTGAATATGAGGTCACACTAGGCCAGGTGATCCCAGCTGAGCCGTGCCCAGGACCGTGTTCCCCTCCCTCCCCATCTCCCTCCCCATCTCCCTCCCCATCTCCCTCCCACTCTCCCTCCCTCCCTCCCTCTCTCCCTCCCTCTCTCCCTCCCTCCCACTGTCCCTCCCTCCCTCCCTCCCTCCCACTCTCATTCTCTTATGAGATATTCCCCCCCCCTTCCTCAAACCTCGACTCACCTCTTCACACCTTCCACCTCCAGTCACCTCCACCCTCACCTCTGCCCTGACCTGCCCTGACCTGACCTGACCTGACCTGACCTGACCTGACCTGACCTGACCTGACCTGACCTGACCTGACCTGACCTGACCTGACCTGACCTGACCTGACCTGACCTGACCTGACCTGACCTGACCTGACCTGACCTGACCTGACCTGACCTGACCTGACCTGACCTGACCTGACCTGACCTGACCTGACCTGACCTGACCTGACCTGACCTGACCTGACCTGACCTGACCTGACCTGACCTGACCTGACCTGACCTGACCTGACCTGACCTGACCTGACTAGGTGCACCCGGACAAGAGCCCCCCAGAGGACCGCGCCCTGGCCACCAAGGCATTCCAGTTCCTTCAGCAAGCCTACTCAGCTGTCACAGCCCCCGGCTACCTGCCCCACCTCCCCCCTCCTGGCCCTGAGCCAGGCGCCCAGAGGCCGGCAACTGCCCCAGCACCCCCCCCTGCTGCTGCACAAGGCACAGCAGGTGCTACTTCCTCTGCAGCCCCCCGCCGCCACCCCCCACCACCCTTACCCTCACACTCAGCCAGCAGCCTCAACAACGGCGACAAACACGAGCAGGGCTGCTGGGCAGCAGCAGCAGCAGCAGCAGCAGCAGCAGTGGGCTGTCCCCCCTACACATGACCCCCCCCACGCCTACCGCCCTCCTCACCCTGCCGTCCCCTCCTCCCACACCTATGGCCACGCCTCTGCTGCCCAGGCCGCGGCCACTGCAGCCTTTGCCGCAGCGGCCGCCGCCATGTCAGCCTCCCAGGCAGCGCAGGCCCGGGCCACTAGGCGGGGCAGCCGGGGCCACCAGCACCACGCTGCCACAGATCCAGCGGACATGGCGGCCGCCACCGCCGCCGCCGCCGCAGCAGCTCATTACCGGGCAGCACAACAAGGGATGGGGGGCGTGCAGCAGCACCCAGGGGGTCAGCAGCAGCAGCAGCAGCAGCAGCAGGCAGGGCAGCAGGGGTACTGCCCACCCCGGGGTGTGCCTGCCCAGGTGTATTCAGCCTTCCAGCAGCAGGCAGCAGCAGGCCGGGGGCAACAGTGGCCTCATGGCTGAGAGGCGGTGGGCGGGGCGGCCCGCTGCCAGGCAGCCAGTCAGAGTCAGCCCTAGCGGCAGCAGCAGCAGTGGCTGTATCACCAGCTGGGGCGGGGCAGCTGGCTGGCCCCACCCTATGCCCTCTACTGCTCGTGGGCTCCTCTGTCCTCAACCTCTGACCCCTCGCCTTCATCCTTGGCTCTGCCGGGCACTGCCAGTCAACACTGGGGTGCAGCTCGCAGCGCACTGCTGTGTGGGAGGCGGAGGGGAAGCTGACAATGACACCGTGATCGCCGTTTGAAGCAGCCACTGGGAACACGCACGCACTCACACCATCACACCAGCACCTCTGCAGCAGTGGACGCCAGGTGTGCCCGGAGCAAGCACGCCGCTTAAGCCACTGAGCAGCGGTGGACAGGCCAGACAGCGCTGCACTCTGTAGCACGACTAGCGGGGGTGGCTCGCCTGTCAGCCATCTGCAAGTGCTTGCGCGTGTGAACGTACGGCAAGAAGTGAAGCCGGACGGGGCTTGCCACAAGGAGCCGCCCGCCCAGTCAGCAGCCTCAGCTGCAGCCCCAGCTATAGGCAGGGGTATTGGTAGTTGTCATGGGCCGTGTGCTAGCTAGACATGCCAGAGGCTCCAGGGATGGAGGTTCTAGTCATGAAGGGTGCGCCCGATAAGCCACAGGTCAACACCTCGGCATGTCTTGCATGGAGGTTTGGTGATGAAGTGTTTGGTGATGTAAAGAGGTATATAAAGAACCGACAATGAGCAGCCAAGGTGTATCCGCTGTTGCTTGCCTCAGGAAGAACGCGCAGCTCGCCAGAAGAAGTGCAGACTTGCGCTTTTTGTCAGTCCCAGGATTGTGGCAGGATTGAAGTAGGTTCTGATACGCTGCCGACCTCGCACTGTCAGTGTTTTGTAGCGCTTTCCATCTTGCAAGGCAGCATGCATCTAGGCTAGCACGGTAGCCGACGGAGTACCTTACAAAACTGGCAGCACCGCAAAATTGCTGCCGCGAACATGTGTTAGCCGCCGAAACTGCACACAGGCCTGGTGCCGGCATGCTGAATGACATTTGTCGAGCTATCTAACCAGTAGACGTCCAGCAGCAACAAGCGGTGGAAACCAGCTCCAGCGGTAGAAACCAGCGAAGTATCCTCCAGGTACCAGCGCCCAACTGTGCGGCACAGCAGAACATGTCAGGCGCACAAGCCAGGTTAAACCAATGGCGGTGCTAAGAACGTGTGCCAGACGCCCTTTGGCTCGTAGGATTACTGCTTATCCGCATGCCATGCGTGTCATTGAGAAGCGCTGCAGCTGCCTGGCTGCCAACTTACACGCTGTGCCCTGCGCTTCACATGTCCAGCCTATTGCTATGGGGCCACAATGGGAGCCAGACAAGGAGCTGCTGAGTGGACAGCAATGCAGGTTGCTGAGCGAAACAGCGGCAGCCTGGCGCCCCCCTCACCCGGCATGCTGTGCGGCATGCTGCGCTGCACCTGCTATGGCTGCCTGTCTCGGCTTGCATCCCTGTGTTGCTGTCCCTTGACACAGCTGCTTGAGGGGTGCAAGCTGATGGCCCCACTTGCACCCTGGGGCTGATGGAGCTGCCACTGCTGTTGCGGCTATTGCCGGTGAGGCCGCTGCCCAGCATATCAACACCGATGAGGGACAGGGGCAGTAAAGGCAGGGTGGCTGGGAGGTGCACGATCCATGGTGTTCATGACCCTCCATGATGTCCACCTCAGCCCTGCACCCACATCTGCTGCCCCTCACTTCCCCATCAGGCTCAACCCCGCTCAGGCGCTGCTGTCTGGACCACCTGCTGCTTGCATTGTAACCACCACCTTACTGTCACCCTCCCTGCCCCCTCCCTGATCACACTTGCTGCCTGCTCCCACACCTGTCTGCCCCATTCTGGACCTGTCAGGGACACACATACTGTGCCTCCGCCACCCCCCACCCTATGCTTTCCCCCCCTCCCTCTCCCCTTCCCCTCCTTCCCTTGTCCCCCGCACCTGACTGTCCACCTTGCTGCTGGCCTCATTTCTTCTTGGGCTTGACATTGATGCGCACAGACCGCTTGTCCGGGCTAACGTCCTTGGCAAAGCTGCCCATGGTCTGCAGCTGCCCCAGCAGCGGCTGGAAGATGTTGAACGCCACCCTGAGCACATCAGCCAGGTCAGGGGCAGCAGGGGCGCAGGGTCGGACAGCAGGGGCAGGCAGGCTGGGGGAACAGGCAGGGGGGTATGTGTGCGGGAGCAGCAGGGCGTGTGGAGGTGGCGAGCTTTGTGTGGGCACCAGGAAGCAGGCAGGGGTGGTGGGGTGTGGTGCAACTGGTGAAAGAGGGCAAGCAGGCGGGTGGTAATGCATCAGTGGCAGCGGATTGTGGCTAAGGGCGCAAGGTGGGGCAGCAGTTGGTGCAGAGTTCCTGTCGGGGTGGGCTGCAAGCTGGCTTCAATGACCAGGCCGCTGGTCCGATGCTCATCCACGCGACACCAATGCTGCCGTGCGTCAAGCTCGACGGTGCCGACTATGCTGAGAATTGGTATGGCATGCATACGAGTGAGGTGCCTGAACCCGTCGCTATAGCTGGCTTCTGAGGATAAGGAAGGTAAGCACCAACCATCCGACCACTGGGAGCAGCAGCGTTGCCAGAAGCAGCGGTCTGTTGTCCGATGCTGCAATCTGTGCCACCTCGCTGGCCGCCTGGGCGCTGTGGGCTGTGACCGCAAGGCTGAGGCTAATTGGTGCAATCATAAGGGCGCGCTGCTCAGCTCGGCTGGCGGCATCTGCCTTCACGCTGCTGGCCCGCAGGGGCTGGACAGCGCAAGTGCGCTGCGGCCGTGCAGCAGCCTGGCAGCGGACAGCTGATGCCTTTGCGGACAGCGCCATAATCGTACTCTGACTGATCGAAGTTGTAGGCTCCTAGCCTCACATCGCATGATCCTTCCGAGTGACGTGTGAACCGAGACTTCGCTACTCGAAGCAAGCCAGGCGCACCTAGCTACGGTCTATTTACCAGTCGCATGAGCTCCAGCAGCTATACTGGCCAAGCGATGTGACGCGTACTTGGCTGTCGCATCGCCCTGCACCTGCTAGATGTTGTTCACCTTGTTCACCTGCAGATACCTTGTTCACCTGCAACGCGGCTGGCGGGCTTGCCTGTTGTGCTTGCATATGGTGCATTCCCAACGTATTTAGCTGGGGCGGTGTCGGAGGACCGTCGTTGGGCAAGTTGACACGCGACATTGCAGCGAGGTGCGAAAATGTGCGTTCCTCTCTAGCCAGCCATACAGAAAAGGGAATCCCTTGCACAAACCGGCTTGTTGAGAACCCTTCCAAAAAACCTCCCACCCACAGCACAGTTGTTCCCCCTACAATTACTACAGGGCAGGGGCTGTGTTATCTGTTGTCCGACCTGTTTGCATGCAGCAAGCATCCGGTACCACCACCGGATTCACTACCCCAACCCACTTGCGAAGGCTGGGCAATCTACTATGGCATGAACACATGCTATGCTGGCCTAGGGTGCTCGGTCTCGCAGCCTCTTGGACCTCCCACCCAGCCTCCCACCCACAGCACCGCCCTCCCACCCCCTCCCAGCCACTCCCAGCCACTCCCAGCCACTCCCAGCCCCAGCCCCGCCCTCCCACCCCCTCCCAGCCCCTCCCAGCCCCTCCCAGCCCCTCCCAGCCCCTCCCAACCCCCCCCAGCCCCTCCCAACCCCTCCCAGCCCCAACCCCCCCCTCCCACCCCTCCCACCCTTACCCAGACCCAGCCCCGCCCTCCCATCCCCTCCCAGACCCTCCCAGCCCCAGCCCAAAAGAACGGCTGCTTAGCACATTTGCAGAGGTATGTGGTTACGCTAACCCTCTAAAAAGGCTTTGTAGGTCCGAAACTTTCCGACGACAGTGCAGTGCAGCACCTCAGCAGCAGCTTGGCTGCACGAGCCCACTCGTGCAAATTAAGGGCTGGCTGGCTTGAAAAACTTGAGAGTTCAGGTCTGAAACTTGGCATGTAGGTTGTTGAGACCTAGGGGAGGTCAAGACTCTCTTGGGCCAAAGTGTAATTCTCACTCGGTGTCGAGTTGTTGGACCAGGTGTGTGTAGCGAACGGCTCCTCGAAGCCTAGCTCGCCTCACGGTACTTCTGTACTGCAGTGTGACATGGTGGGCGAAAGGGGCAGGTGGGCCTTCGTGCACACCTGCTTCAGAGGTTCGACTCCTCGGGGGAAACGTTCTAAACCCTGACCGTGTCATGCTGTGGGAAAGAAGGTAGTTATCGGTTGTCGGCGCTGCTCTTAGCACGCTACATTTTGGTTTCCGACCGACGTTGCTACTAACGCCACTTTCTCCCTAAGCAAATGACTGCCAACAAGGAGCCTCCTCCTGGAGGAGACAAACGACCGGAGCGTTCTGCTCCTGGGGGCCAAACTCCTGGCTCCCCGCCCCCAGTGACTCCGAACGCCACCTCTGGTGTTCCAGCAGCGGTTCCTGCTGCGACTGGGGCGCCAACTACTGGCACGACGGTAACTATTACCACCCCCGCTCTTCCTGTGCCTATCACAAGCCCCGCCTTCGCGGAAATCGAGAGGTGTTACAGTTCAACTTCAGACCTGGTATGCATGAGCTTTGAATGCGCTTGCAAGTCTTTTTAGCCTTGCATGCGTGAGATGTGACTTTCAGTTTACTTAAGCTGAGGCAAGGCAGGATTCGGGAAGAAAGGATTCGCGGAGGATGGCATTGAAACATACTACTCGGGATCACTGATTAGAGAGTTGAGAAGAATGTAAAGACATGTAAGGATGGATCCTTGCCACTCGATGTCTGAAGCGCGCGACTTCCAGAGTACGAAAGCATTAGCAACAGCCATTAAGCAGCCACTACCACTGTCGGAATAGATTCTGGCCTCCGTCGCCAGCCATGTATACTGCTGCCCCGGCTATACTCTAACATTTGGTTTCCTCGCATCGATCATCAGCCTGTGTTCTTGCCTAACGCAACGCAGTAATCGAGCTTTTGAGATACTTCTGGGCAGTACCTCCGGTGCAAGAACGCCGAAGGCTCAAGCTACCGCTGACCCATCGCAATGTAAGCTTGTCCAGCTGCTCAACTCGCAGCGCTGACCTGCAGTGGTTGTACCTGCAGTGTTTCAGATGCCTACCCGCGAAAGCGGTACCCACCTGCGTTAGCAGTGACTACCTGCGAAAGCAGTGCTTTACCTGCGAAAGCAGTGCTACCTGCTCTTTGCAGTGGACTCGCGGGACACATCCGTACCTCGCTGGACCTTGCTGGACATCGCTGGACATCGCTAGACACATCCGTACCTCGCAGCCCAAGTTCGACACGCAGCCCAAGACAGGCGGGCTGGAAGCCCTTCGTCACCTTCGTTTACATGCAGCCTAGTTACAGTTTGCTAGCAGCCTGCGTGCACCTCCATCAGCCCCACCACCACCCTCACGATACGTTGACATTGTAAAGCCAGGCATGTTTAATTGGCCTGTCTCAGCTTCTACCAGTCCATCAGGGCACACAGTCTGGCCAATGCATCAAGCACGGTACCATCAAAGCCATCAGCACGGTTACAAATCATTACAGTTCACTGGCTCAGCCTTCCATCATGCCATCTTCTCCCCCTAACCAACCATCATGGCACCAACCCTTCTCACAACAACAGAACCACAAATGACGCCACCACACGGCTGACACAAAACAAGCACAGACCATGACCACTGGCTACAACACCAACACAATCAGCATGCACACTCCTTGCACAACCTTCCAATCTGCTCCTTGCAGCGTCCCTACACAACCTGCCCTATACATAGCCTCATCTCTATCAACACAACCAGCCTGCTCAGGCAGAGAACACGTCCCTACACACCCTGCCCTAAGTAGAGGCACCTTACATTGGCAACAACACATACCTGGCCACCTCTATACACAGGACCACACCCAGCATGTGATCACCATGAACATCACCCTGCGGTGCACCAGCCTGTAGAGAGCTACAACACACAGCTGTAAGTCTGAGTTCAACCTACCAGGCATCGTCTCAAGCTGACAGAAACGACAAGCAGGGCAAAGTGGCATGGGGGCCAGCCCAGTAGTCATATCTCGACGTCTCAAGGCATGCACTCTCATCTGACCCATTCGCCACCCTTCGCCGCTTCTCCAACCCACAGTTCTACTGTCGACATCGCTCATGTTAGATTCGGTCGACGCACTTGCAGCCCAACCCACAGCACACGCGGAGCCCCACAGCGGAGAGCTCAGTAGCCTTTCTCCGCTTCTATGAGGAGAACACGCAGTAAGTTGTCCTCGCACCAAACCTGCAGCACAGTCGCATCGTTGCACATCCCGAGACCTCACAGCACAGTCGCAGTCCCATTACACCCTGTTGGCATCAGCCACAGGACAGCACATCACTCGCTTCATGCACCCTGCTGGCTTCAGCCACAGAGCCACATCGGCTTCAGCCTACACTCTTGCATTCCTTGCAGAGGCTAGGGCAACATCATACACAACATGGCAGCGAAGCTATCCAGCCTAGCAGCCTGTCCACACAAACAAGCCGCATAGCTTCAGAGCATGCGCACATCATGGCAGCCCAGGTAGCACCTGAGGTAGCACACATACATCATGGCAGCAGCGCTACCCAGCCCAGCAGCCTGCCAGAACACTCAAGCCGCTTAGCTAACTACAGCTGCCCAGCTGAGCGCACCATCATGACAGAACATCTAGCTACAACAAGCATCTCCTGCTAGGCCAGCTCAGCAGCCAGCCACGACAATCAAGCCGCTAGCTGCATAGCTTGCGCACACTCACACGCTTAGCACCTGAGCTGACTTCCATCTGTACACCTCCGTCTTGGGAGTGAACACACACTGAAGGGCGTTCCGTCGTCCTGGGCATACATACCCAAACACTCCGGGCATTCCATTGGCCCCAAACACTCCGGGCATTCCATTGGCCCCAAACAATCCAGGCATTCCGACTGCCACGGGAACGGAGTCGCTCTCCGCACCCCATCCTCAACTGCACATCGATGAGCAATCAGCGACTGCAGATCCACAGTACCAGCGCCTCCTAGCGGCTGCACTGGCTGGCAAACCACGCCAGTTTTCAAATCCAGGGAAACCTCATGTACCACACTGGACGGGGGACTCGCCGGCTTTACATCCCGGTGGGACCCATGCGCACCGCCCTACTCCGTGAAGCACATGACATCCCCATCTCCGGACATCTCGACATCATGGCAGCATCAGTTCACGTCCGCTCCTGCACACACTGCCACTGAAACAAATCCAACACGGCCAAACCAATCGGTCACAGCACCCATCCTGGTTCGCACCTTCTTTGATCATGTTTTCCGGTTGCATGGCCTCCCCAAGGTCATCGGGTCCAACAAATCACCCAATCACAACAACTACCATCTCATACTATCACCAACTTCTCTTACTATCTCCTCGTGCTACCAATATCTTTGCTTTCTTATGCTCCTCTCCATTCGGCTTCTCATTTCGTTTCATTCCTGGACGATGTCTTCACCGTCAGCTGACACAAGCTCTACTGTGGACACCGAGACTACATCAAGACCTTTAGCTCGTGCTCTCTTGCATAAGACTTGAATGAGATTTGCATGAGATTTGCATGATTGCTTGTTTGCATGTAGCCTGTGCATGTCTGCTTTTCACTTGCCTGCTTGCTCTGTGATCGCATGACTGTTTTTCCTAGACACTGGAAGCTCCGGGACGTAGCTTTTTGGAGTGGGGGAGAGTGTTACAGTTCAACTTCAGACCTGGTATGCATGAGCTTTGAATGCGCTTGCAAGTCTTTTTAGCCTTGCATGCGTGAGATGTGACTTTCGGTTTACTTAAGCTGAGACCAACCAGGCCTTGGGGCTGAGGCTGAGGCAAGGCAGGATTCGGGAAGAAAGGATTCGCGGAGGATGGCATTGAAACATACTACTCGGGATCACTGATTAGAGAGTTGAGAAGAATGTAAAGACATGTAAGGATGGATCCTTGCCACTCAATGTCTGAAGCGCGCGACTTCCAGAGTACGAAAGCATTAGCAACAGCCATTAAGCAGCCACTACCACTGTCGGAATAGATTCTGGCCTCCGTCGCCAGCCATGTATACTGCTGCCCCGGCTATACTCTAACAAGAGGGTTACTGGTCTACCGCCCGCTCAAGCTATGGATCTGCTGAAGAACGTGCTGCAGACTCTGAACGCTATGTCCTCCGCTCAGCCTTCGGCTGGCCCAGCACCTTCAGCTGTGGCGGCCCCTGGAGCTGCTCCGCTCTCTTATGCAGGAGCCCTGACAGCTGCCCCGATCTTGCCTGAAACTGGCACCTCTGCCGCAGCTGCTCAAGCTGATGAGATCCAGAGGCTGCGCCAGCAGCTGGTGGGGGCGAACGCAAATCTACAGGCGTCCCAGAACGAAGCTGTCAGGGTCCGGGCCGAACTCGCTGAGATGGAGCGTCTTCAAGGCCTGGTTAACGCGACGGTGGGTGGTGAGCCTGCTGTAGCTGCAATTCGCAACCAGTATTCGCAGTCAGCTCGACCTGCTGTGAATGGTAGCAGCGGCATTTCTGCTGCTCCGGTGGCGCCTGTTGCACCTGCTTTGTCGGGCACTGCTACTCCTGCCGCACCTACTGCGCCTCCTGCAGCACCTACTGCAGCACCTACTGCGCCTCCTGCAGCACCAGCAGGACAATTACCGCTGTCTCAGGTTGCTGTGCCTGTCACTGTGCCAGCCTCCCTGCCCAGGATAAAAGTTCCAGGCCCTGACAAATGGACGGATCAGTGTCTTGCCACATCCCGAGTTGCAGAAATCTTCTGTGAAGACCTTGAGGTCCATTGTGCATATCTGCGCATTGACCCTGCTGATGCACTGCCCAATTTCCTGTCTGGCAAGGCTCGTGAAGTGTGGTATCCTGCTACTAGGAATGCACACATCCTTGCCCATGGCACTAGGCCAACTTGGGCCCACCTGCGTGCTTCTTTCAAGGAGATGGTTGGTGACGATCTGCGTAATGAATCAGACGTGCACCGCAGGAAGCTGTTGGATCCTGGTGCCCTACGCATGTCAGCAGGTTCCACCCTGAACTCCTACATCACGGAGTTCCGGAACACTCTAACAGTGGCCGGTGCCACATGCATGGCGCCCTCCATGCTTGTTGCCACTTTCATCAGGGGCCTCACCCCTGAACTGCAGTCTCGTGTGGTGCATGACCTTGCACTTATGCCTGACCCTAACCTGACTGATGCCATTCAAGCTGCTGTGAATGCACAGAAGGTTTTGTTTGCAGTGGCCACTAATCAAGTGGGCCGCCGTCCACCTGCACCTGTGGCTGCCTTCGTGCCCCGTAAGCAGATGGACCGCATCAAAGGCTTCACCGCCCCTGCTGGAGGATGTCTTCCTGCGGCCCCTCGTGGCCCCTACTGGGATGTCAGTAGCAGCAGCAGCAGTGGCCACCGTGGAAGTCGCCACAGCAGCCAGGGTGGTGGACGTCCTCCACGGCCCCCTCCCCATGCTGCCCCTGTGTCTGATGCCCCTCCCAGGCCACCTCCTGGCCACGCCTGCCACCACTGCTGGAACCCCGCCCATTTCAGGGACTACTGCAACCTGAAGCATCTGTCAGCTGAGGAGGCCCGCCGGGTCTCTGGGTTTCCCCGTCCTTCCTCCCTGGGCCCTCCCTCTGGTCATGGTGCTGGGGACCGTCCTCCCCGGGGCCCAGGCAAGCGTGACCGCAGCCCCCCAGGCAAGGGTGGATGGAAGCAGCAGGGCAGCAAGGGTGACCGCCGCCGCTGATGTGGTGCCCAACCAGCTGGCCAGGACTGTGTTGGTGCCTGCTGTCCAGTGCCCAGTAATCAGGTTGCTATGCCTGAGGGACGTGCAGCAGACGATGGTGTGTTACACTTCTCGTTTCCTGGTAGAGTGAATGGTTTCGCATGTACCATGCTGTTTGACAGTGGTGCAGCGGCCAGCTTCATTAATTGTGCTGCTGTTGAGCAGTATCAGCTTGCCAGTTATAAACTGAGGCAGCCCAAGGAATTCCTTGTGGCCAATGGGCAGCCTGTGCTTTGTACGCATGCATGCAGCGTCCAGTTGAATGTGCAGACCCTGAGCTGCAGGGTTGAGTTGCTGGTGATGCCAGAGATGTTCTCTGCCTTCGACGTGTTAATGGGCAGTGACTGGTTACAGTCGAATGGTGTACTGCTAGACTACCTGGCACGTACTATTACAGTACAATTGGCAGCTGTGAAAACAGTGCTCAAGTGTGAGCCAGCAGCGCCCATTATGGCTCCTCATTGTGCCCATATTCTGGCTAAACACAGACAAGCTACTGTATCAGCAAAAGTGGCTTACAGGTGGCTAAGGAAAGGCGGCCAGTCTCTGGTTGCCCTCATCTCGTCTCAGCCCATTAACCCTACCCCAACAAGTGTGCTGTCCGTACACCCTACCTCCACTCCAGCTAATTTGCTGTCCAATAACCCTGACTCTCACTCCCACTCAACCACCTCACCCCCTTGCCCACCTATCCATCACCCAACCCCTGTTCCAGCTAATAAGCTGTCCCCTAATCCTGACCCTCACTCTCACCCAACATCCTTACCTCCTACCCCCTCTATCAACTACCCTACCTCTATACCCCCTGCAGTTGCAGCTCAGCTGACAGCGCTCATATCTGAGTACGACGATGTCTTCGCACCCTTTAATACCTTACCCCCTCAGCGTCCAGTAGGACACACCATCCCCCTTCAGCCTGGCTGTAAGCCACCAGCTTTGCCATCATATAAGATGAGCCAGCCAGAGCTTCTGGAGATGAAGAAACAGGTTGCAGCCTTCTTGGAGCAAGGCATCATTGAACCCTCCTCCTCTCCCTACGCTGCCCCTGTCCTCTTTGTCAAAAAGAAGTCAGGTGAGTTAAGGATGTGTGTAGACTATCGTCAGCTCAATAAAATCACTCTCAGAGATCAATACCCACTACCTCGAGTGGATGACCTGTTTGACAGGTTGGCTGGGTGTACAGTGTTTTCGTCACTTGACCTGCAAGCTGTATATCACCAGATCAGGATACCTGATGAGGATGTCCCTAAGACAGCCTTCAGGACACCCAGTGGCCTATATCAATTTAAAGTATTATGCTTTGGATTAACCAATGCACCAGCCACGTTTCAACGTGTGATGAACAATGCTGTTGCTGACGTCATTAATGACTGTGCCCTTGTGTACATAGATGATATCCTCATCATGTCCAAAAACGTACCAGAACACTTCACACATTCGAGGAGGGTTTTGGAACTATTACGTAAGCATCAGTTTAAAGCTAAGTTATCTAAATGTGAGTTTCTTAAAACTGCACTTAAGTTCCTGGGTCACATTGTCAGTGACCAGGGCATCGCTGTTGACCCTGATAAAGTGAAGTCTATCACTTCCTGGCCTGTGCCACGCAGCCTGACTGCCATGCAGCAGTTCCTAGGTGCTGCAAATTTTGTGCGCAAATTTGTACACAACTTCAGTGCTATTTCAGCACCACTCACTGACCTGACTGGTAAAGCAGGCGCTGATTTCAATTGGCACAAGTGGCCTGATGATAAATTGAAGGCTTTTGATGCTCTTAAGCATGCTATTTCTAGAGTACCTTTACTCAAAATCCCAGATATTACAAAACCATTTCAGGTTTACTGTGACGCCTCTTTGCAAGGCGTAGGAGCAGTGCTTATGCAAGAAGGTTATCCTCTAGCTTATTTAAGCAAGAAGCTGATTCCAGCTGAAAAGAACTATACCACTGGTGAACAAGAGTTACTTGCTATTATCACTGCATGTAAGGAGTGGCGATGTTACCTTGAAGGTGTTCCCTTCACATTGTATACAGATCACAAACCTTTGGTAGCCTTAAAAACTCAAAAGGTCTTGTCTAGACGCCAAACCAGATGGTTGGAGTTTCTCTCCCGGTATGATTTTACCATTGAGTACCTACCTGGTGATACTAACCCTGCTGACCCTCTGTCACGCATACCTGATGTTTCTGCCAGCAATCCTGTCATGGTTATGACCAGAGGCAGAAAGCGCCTCTTGGAGGGGGAGGAAGCTGGTGTGGCGCAGCCTGCTCAGCCTGCCTTTCAGCAGCCGCAGCAGGAGCCACAGCCTCAGCTGGTTTTGGAACAGCCCCTACCCCCACCTCCTTTACCTGTGCACCCTTTGCACGCTGTCAATATGACAGAGCAGCTGCTGGCAGCGTATGCAGCAGATGAGGATTTTGCCAGCTCGGTGGATCAATATGATCAGGATAAGCATGGCTTGTATCGCATCAAAGGCAAGAACCAGATAGTGGTTCCTAATTGCCAACAGCTCAAAGCCAGGATATTGGTGGAGATGCATGATGCACAGTTTGCAGGCCATGTGGGGATCACCAAGACGCTGGAGCGTATCTCCAGGATATTCTGGTGGCCACGCATGAGATCTGAAGTGCGTCACTATGTGAGTAACTGTGATGCATGCCAGCGCAACAAGTCTGTGAATACCAGACCTGGTGGTTTGCTCACGCCACTGGCCATACCCTATGACAGATGGGAGTCCATGTCCATGGACTTGATCACTAAACTACCGCCCGGTGATCATGGCTTTGATGCTATTGCTGTCTTTGTGGATAGGCTGTCTAAGATGGTACACTTTGTGCCATGCCGTGAGTCTATGAATGCTGAGGGCTTTGCCCGTCTATTCATTGACAATGTGTTTAAACATCATGGAGTGCCCAGAGAAATAATCTCTGATAGGGGCTCTCACTTTACTAATCATTTCTGGGCGTCAGTTATGGCCATTCTTGGTGTAAAAGAATGTAAATCCAGCGCTTACCATCCTGAGTCTGATGGTCAAACAGAAAGGTATAATCGTACCTTGGAGGAAATGCTTCGACATTACATCTCCCCTGCCCAGTCTGACTGGCCCTTCTTCCTGTCACTAGCTGAGTTTGCTGTGAATAACAGCTGGCAGGAATCCATCCAGTCCACTCCCTTCCTGGTCAACACTGGCCAGTCACCTCTGACACCGGCTCTGCTGGAGCTGCCAGGTGAGGTGTACTGTCCCTCTGCCAGGAAGCTGTCTGAGTGGTGGCAGAGTAATGTCAAGCAGGCACGCCATTTCATGGAACAAGCTCAGCAGCGTCAGGCCTATCTGGCCAACAAAGGACGCAGGGATGTGGAGTACCACCCTGGCCAGCTAGTGCTACTGAGCACCAAGAACCTCAGGCTGAAGCCAGGTAAGGCTAAGAAGCTGCTGCCTAGGTTCATTGGGCCTTTCAAGGTGCTGGAGCATGTAGGCCCTGTTGCTGTACGCCTAGACCTGCCTCCTGCCATGGCACGCTTGCACCCTGTGTTCCATGTTGCTCTGCTGAGACCTTACACTAGTGAGCATCCTCACTTGCCTCCCCCTGTGGACTGGCTAGAGGAAGCACCTCTGTACGAGGTTGAGAAGTTGCTCGCCCATCGTGGTGTCCGTGCTGGTAGAGCACGTGGCTACTTGGTCAAGTGGCTGGGTTATGATGACTCTTACAACACATGGGAGCCAAGGAATAACCTTGTGAACTGCCAAGAAGTGTTGACTGCATATAATGCAGTGCATGGTTTGTCTTAGCATCACTGCTATAGTGTTGCGAGTCCTTGTGTTATCACGAGGGCGGAGCGTTTCCTCTTTGGAGGGGGAGGAATGTAGCGAACGGCTCCTCGAAGCCTAGCTCGCCTCACGGTACTTCTGTACTGCAGTGTGACATGGTGGGCGAAAGGGGCAGGTGGGCCTTCGTGCACACCTGCTTCAGAGGTTCGACTCCTCGGGGGAAACGTTCTAAACCCTGGCCGTGTCATGCTGTGGGAAAGAAGGTAGTTATCGGTTGTCGGCGCTGCTCTTAGCACGCTACAGTGTGGGGCTGTGACCCTGATTTTG